>CATIWQ010243014.1:0-41652 GCA_949673415.1 Euphorbia schlechtendalii
CCATTAAAGAGTGGATATGGTTTGATCAACTTTAGCTTTCACTTGCATACCTTACAACTTTACTTTGTTTTCTACTTATACTTTCTAATTCGAAGTTTATGATATGTCTATGTGTCATAACAAGTATTTCGTCTTGCGTTACTTATATTAATGAAGTTATATGCTTTCAAGTTGACTTTAAGAGTAGTTTCGGGATTAACAAGTTTGTGTAGAATAACTGAATTTGTGATTATAACGCTGTTTAGTGAGCCAACATTTTTGCAATGGTAACTTCCTAAATACCGCTATGTGAGAGCAACCAGTACTAAGAATAATATTATTGTTGTCCAGGTTTTTATAAATGTCATAATTCATTTACCCTAGATTTAGAAAAGTCATTTCATGTGTTGCTCTAAGGTGAATTATAGGATATTTGGGCATTTAGAACAAAGTTTGTTGAAGTTATCTAGTGCAAAAAACATTCTTGATTATTTTGCATATTTTACTCCACTATACTTGTTCTTAGGGAATGTCTATATCCTTTGCATCTTCTCTAATCTATCCATTCATTAGTCTACCATTCAAAACCTTCAACTTATTTTATTTTCTTTTGTTCCGTAACTCTAGTTGATCCTTAGAACCGAATTCCTTCCCTGTGGGATCGATAATTTTTAAAACTACATCGCAACTGCATACTTGCAGTTATCATCATTTTTCTATTTGAAAAGGGGTAATGACACTTGTTCATATTTAGAACTTTTATATTATTAGGAGAAAAGTGGCGAACAATAGGTAACATGTAGTGTCTTTTTATCCATATACATCTTTTCCACTACTATGAACAAAAAGTCTATTGTCTCCTTCAACTTTCACTTTGTTTCATCTTATAGAAAATCTGAGTCTGGAAAGTGTGACTTTGATAGATAGAGTTAGCATATAAGTGGGGGTGAACCCGTCTGACATAACCAATCAGTTTGTGTTAAGGCCCAACCTACATTATTTATATACCACTTTTAGTTATTATTTATTTCCAATGTGGGATAAACCCACATCCCTAACACTCCCTCTCAAATGCAACTTGGCTTGGACAAGTTAACACTTTCCAAACATTCCTTGGCCTATCTCCTCGGAGGCTCAAGGTCCAACGGATTTAGTCTTTCTTCGTTAGCCCAAACTCCACTAGGATTTTAACATATGAACCCAAGATCTTTTTGGTTATTAGGCTGACTACTTAATTAAGAGTCTACTTATTACCTAATAAATTTCACTATCAATAGTAATTTGTTATCTTTAAAACTTTAATACTGTGACGTATTATCAAGCCCGGTTCAACAATCTTACCCAGTTTGGAATAGATAACAAACTCGGTAGTAGCAGAAATCAACTAAGTAAAAGTTTATGGATATAGGAATGCCTGGTGAGAGTATGAGATTTTCTACCAGCTTGAGCGTTTGATGATGATGGTTTTTCTGGATTTTATCCTTGAACCGCATGGTGTTCGATTATTAAGAAATCTTCAAAGGGGAGTGCTCATTGTCGCCAATTTATTTTAAGGACTTAAATTATTTTTTAAAGACTTTTAAAATTAGATTTTAGTGAAAATTAATTAATTGAAAATATTTTTTAAAAAAATTAAAAATGGAAAAAATAAAAAATTATAAAATCAGGGGGTATCATGAACCGGTCTAGCGAGAAGTTTGGTGAGGTAAGCCTCGCTTGATTTGGCGAGGCCAGCCTCGCCAGAGTTTCGGTGAGGGACGCCCCTCACTGAATTTTTTTTGAAAAATTCCCATTTTATTATGGAAAAGTTCCTTATAAATATCGGGGAAGTTTTTAGTGTAAGGGGGCCTCGACATTTTTAGAAAAATTAGAGAACGACCAGGGAAACTTTACAAAGATATTTTTCTTTTAAATCCTTCGAATATATTCGGATCCAAAGCATGTTTGGATTCCAAACCTTACAATTTTCAAACAAATTTTTCTACTTTCTTTTTCTAAAAAATCCTTAGATATTCTCGGACCTAAAACAAATTTAGAGTTCGAGTCTGATTATTTTCAAGATAAATAAACACTTGTTTTCCATGCTAAATAACAATTGAAAACGAATGAGGAATGCTCCCGGGGATCAAATGGATATACCGAAGTGGATTTGCACCAAAAGGGTAAGCCTCTGAGTTCCTTGAGATGCTCTATCTCGTGTTTCTTTTGATGTTTCAATTTGTACTAAATGACAACCTAGGAATAATTTTCATTTATTCTCTTATGTAAATACCAATGTAATATTTCTTCTTCTTCTTTTTCTATTTCCTTTGATTTACAAAAATACATGATAGATTACCCCAACGAAGGGAATAAAAATTATTCCCAAATAACAGACCTCATATTCTTGCCATGTGATTATTTTCATTAAATAAAAGCGAGAAACATATGAGTAAATAAAATGAATTGCTTTCTTCCAAAATAAGAAAACTTCAATCGATGATATTTTAATTAGGCCACACAGGTCTTGTCAAAATTAAATCGAGCATACATGTAAATATTCATGTTGTGCTATATACCCTGTGCTAACCTTTGTGGATGCAGGTTCGATGTATGCCTAAGTTTTATTTTCCTTTAGGTATTGCGAATATTTTTTAAATGTAATTAATAGATTAGGCAGGCAGTTGCATCCCCCAAGGTTTTGTAATCTTAATCTTTACTTTTCCGCATTTATTTATCACTTTATGTATGGATTCATCGCTTTCCAAATATGTGTGAATCATGCATTATGACTCGAAATCAACATAAGTGTGAATATGCACAATTAAGAAATATGGTTTTCTGTAGATGTAATATAATGTGATCCAATAAAAAGTAAGCAACTTATCCTGAACCCGAATCTCTGTGTCTTAGTGGGCTGTCCCTCGGATGTTAAGCCTCACAAGACTCTAATTCCTGGAAAGAGCTAATCTAGGTGATGACTCTACACTAAGAGACGATGTATTTAGGTTTGACCAATCTAAAAATGTTTCCCGCTTTCTCTTTAAACTTTCCAGGTCCACAACCCGGTACTTTTTCATTTTTACCAAAAACACCTCAGTGGACCATGCCTCTTTATCGCGCGCTCTCGGTCCATCGCTTCCATGTCATCTGCTCACAGTGGTGACTCTACTAGGGATTTTTCTTGAACTTTTTTTTCTCAAAGGTTTTTAATTGTTAGATAAGTGCCAAAAATTATTGAACACATTATTCCATATTTTCTTAATTATGACATATTCATAATTTCACATTGTAATAGAGGTTATTAGACCGTAAGTCTATGGTACCTTATTACCGAAAAGCTTTCTCTTATACTAATCTGCCTTCTTGAGAAAAGATAGTGCTTCAGCGGGTAGAGCACTTGTTGCCATATCGCTTATACCTCCCTCATTAGAACCCATTTAGGGAGAGGCTTAGAGTCTTTTTTAGTGCAATAAGAACCTTATACATCAGCAACCCACTTGAAAACTTCATGTAAATAAGCCATAGACATTTTCCCTAGGGTGTTACCTAACAAATGATCATGCATGGTACTAAGATGAACCAAACTTAGGATAGAGACTAGCCAAAAACCCTACGCTTGGGAGTTATATGGTTGGAAGATTGAATGTTGCATGCTATGTGCTATATGTTTACTACTTATCACTATACAAATGTCATGCTAACCATGAATCTTAGTGCAAACACTCGAACGCACACACTCAAAATGTTAACATAGCATTTTCTCATCATCATGATACCAAATCGGTGTCACATACACTTAAGATTAGATGACACTAGAGATCGTGCCATTCTATGATAACATGAACCAATTAGAATCATGAAGATCATTCACCCTAATTTGTGTGATGTCCACTTGACATCCGAAACTTAGCCCACAAGGGGCAATGACATTTCGACCACATTACCAATGAGATGTCTATTTGATATCTAACTCATAGCCCATATGGGGCAATAATATATCACACACATTACCTATGAGATGTCCACCCGACATCCAACTCATAGCCTAAACGGGGAAAATAACTACCCAAACCATTTTTTCCTGCATCACATGATGTCCTTGGTGACATCCGAACATAAGCCCGCACGGGGCGAACTTATTTTAGAAGTCTTACCTTACCAAATCTTCAAGGGTATACATTTGATACCCCAAAACATTCACCCACAAGTGGTAATGATTCATGCATCATCACATACCCTCAAAAGTAATGATCACACTAGCATAAAAAACTCCTCCCTAATTGGACAAAATAACCAAATCATTCAATAGCTACAAATGGTGGTTTATGTCACGCTGCTTACTTGAAATAATTTTAACCTCCTCATTCCATGAGACCTAGTCATGGTATGAAATCTCAAATTATTAACCTATCACCACACGATAATTTGGTCACCTCTTATACACCATTTACGTTACACGGACATCATACAGACCTCAAATCCATCCCTAGGGGTTGGATTTTCATTTTCACCTATTTTCATTTTATCTAACGACTAACCAATTTGTTTCAAATGGATTGAAAAATTCATTATTTATCTCACATCATGGCATGCTAACCCTTTGTGAATGCATCCATAACATTAAACATCGCATGCATTTTTCGCATCACGAATCTCAAATGCATAGTCTTATCTTCTACTTGTGTATCTTAGCTTGGAAAAGGCTTGCTCACTACTTGGTCCGCATCTCTCCTACCGTGGCTAATCTAGAGGTTGTTCCATACACTGACTCAAGTGAAGACTCGGGTTTAGATTTGGATTAAATTCAACTAGTAACTTTTAATTTTGATAGCATGGCCGATCCACAAGATGGAGTTATGTAGAAGGATCACCCCTCCTTTACAGGATAAAACTCTCAATAGACACGTTAATCATCGGTGAGCATCAAGATTGCAGCTGCCTTGAATGTCTTTGCCAACAGCGAACAACTAGCATCGCTTATTCATTAACACATCGGGAGGGTTTATGATGTAGTGTGTCCATCCCTTAATAACTGCGGTAGAACCAGTCAGGCTAGAAATGGGGTCCTTCTACCTCACATATGGGGAGGGATAAAGTCATCCTGGTCTGCCAATGTTAACACCAAGGCCATTTTATCAAGGAGTAACCCAAAAATCCATATTTAATTAGAGTGCACCATTTGCCTCACAGTTTTAGGCTACCTCGCAGCTACCCAATATCGAGGCATTTCCATAAGGACAATACGACATTTATCCAAGCACTCGTGATGCCATCCTCCAACAACCAGGTATGACAGAATTGTGGCAAAAGTTCTTGGCACTCACGGTGGTCATATAATGAACACATACCCTACACAGGCAATGATCAGGGATGAAGATAGCTCGCCCCCAAACTTTGCGATGCCGTAGTTTGAAAAGTATGTGGGCTCTAGAGACTCGTGTGCTCACCTAACGCATTACCAAACAGTGATGAGGGTATTAAAGATCAGTGAATGGATGATGGCTAAGCTCTTTGTTATCACCTTGGGCCACCCAGTCAATGAATGGTGCAACCACCTTCCGTTGGACATAGCTACTGATTTGAATAGCCTTGCTCAGGCTATGTTAGGTCATTATGGTTTCAACACTTAAATAAAAACCACAATGCAACATCTGGAGGCTGTAAGGCAAGAGGAAGGTGAATGCTTCAAATCTTACTATGGGCGTTGGATGGCCACACAAGTCAAGCTTCGGACCTGCTTAACCCTACCGAAAATGAGAACTAAGCTTTTAGATGGCGCACTGCCATCTTACAAAAACAAATTTGGGTCGGACATCTTTTCAAGCCATCAATAAGTGTTTGAAAAATCTAATAGGATGGAGCATTTTAAATCCATGGGCAAATCTGTAGGGCATTAGTAATGGAAGAATGATGATGTAATAAATTAGTTCTTTTTAGCAACTCTACCCATGAGGCTTTTTAAAAATTTTCGAATAAACTGAAATTTATTTACTTACTTGATATTCTATTGATGACATCATGCATTCTCATAAAACATATGCATAATGTTTTTAGCATGTATGACACATCATATTATGAAATTAATTTTGGTATAAACGGATCCCCTACAATTGTAATAAGTTCAAATGTTTTGACTCTTGAGGGAAAGTGAGAGATGAACACATATACTTCGACCATGCATGATAGCATTTGCCTCATCCTATAAAGACGTAAGATCGACAAAAAGATCTCCAAGCATGGAATGTCCATTGACTGTTAAATCAGTCAATAAAGGGTGAAAGTGACCAAAACCAGAATGGAACAGAGCATGAAATATCCATTAAATCAGTCAAGCAAAGGTCAGAATGATCAAAGCCAGCACCCCCAAAATAGTCAAACAATCAGCATAATGCAAATACACAAAGAAGGAGTCAGATAATTGAGCATGTCAATAACTCCATCACATGGCTCACCAACACTTATGGGCTGATCAATACATTGTTGAGGGAACATCATTGAACATAAACTGTTCACCCTCGATGAATCATGATACACATGATACACCCAATGGGTCCGAGGCCTTTCACCCCGACAATGTCACCTATCATCGGAGTATAATTGAATTCATAAGGAAACATCGATGATTAAGTATGAGTAATCATCACCACATACACCTCAAGCTAGCAGCATGAGTACCAACCAATCGATCAGAAATACTGAACAAGATAATAACTAAAGTCGGATATGGATGGCAACCGATCTATCGAATCAACCAAGGCTTGCATAATTGCTATCACAAATAGGTGAAAGAAATAAATTGGTAAAAAGTAGTATCAACAAAAAAATTATAATAAGCCTATCAATTAGCTCTTTGTTAGTTGAGCAAAAAATAGGGTGGTCTCTTTTCAAAATCAAAAAAGAATAGTCGGCTGAGTTGAAAATCTGAAAAGGGTGGCTCAGGCAAAATTTAGGACATCTAGAAAACCACATTGGTTAGAAAACTTGAGAGGGCTAATCCGTGGCCAGAGCCAAATCATTTGAAATATTTATACCCATGTTAAGTTCATCAATGAATTGTCATTTTTGCATAAATCTTTATGCATATTCTTATTTTGATTGCTTACATGCCAATGGTAGAATATAGCAAGTAAACATTTAAAAAAATAAAAGAAAAAGAAAAAATGAGTCTATTGGATTGAAAACCAGAAAGGGTGGTATAGGAAAATATTATGACAATGTTCGCCAGATTGGAAACCCGTTAGGGTGGTCTATGAAAAAATAATAACAACGTAAATTCATCCTTAGAATGACACAGATCATCCTGAGCAGGCAATAGTCTTCCAAACTATCAAAGTTAGCATCGCCAACATGGTTCGTGCTCAAACCAGGTCCACGCTCTGAACTCAAATCTGATTCAATGAACCCATGGTCATAACTCTAAGGGAGTTATCCATGGAATCCCCAACAAGATAAATCCTAGAGGCACTTATGTCTCAGTGCAAGAGAAGGCTCTCCAATGTATAAAGCCCACAATACTTACAATAGATAAACATACATCATCTGCGTGAGTGGGTGACATGGAGCGCTGGGCCGAGAGCGAACTAGGAATGAGAGGCGCGGTCCACTAGGGTGTTTGAAAAAAAGCATTGGGTCTAGGTTCCGGATAAAAGGTTGAAAGAGAGAGTGAAAACATTTTTAAATCAGTTCGAACCCGAATCCACCATATCTTAGTGTGGAGTCGCCACATGAATTAGCTCTTTCCAAGAATTAGAGTCCTATAAGGCTTAACGTCTGGGGATGGCCCACTAAGATACAGAGATTTGGGTCCGGGATAAGTTACTTATTTCTTAAGTGATCACATTATATTACATTTATAGAAAGTCGTATTTTCTTAATTGCACATATTCGCGCTTAAGACATTTTTTGGAGTTTATGTGCATGATTCACGTATAGAAAAAGTAGTAAACCCATGCACAAAATAATAAGTAAATGTAGAAAGTAAAAATGGAAAAGTAAAGATTATAAAAATTACAAAAATTGGGGGATGCAACCACCCGCTAACCTATTAATTACATTTTCTCAAAAATATATGCAATACCCAAAGGAAAATAAATCCTAGGCATACATCTAACCTGCATCCACAAAAGTTAGCATGAAATATGACAAATATGTTCGATTTGATTTTAGCGAGGCCCATGTAGCCTTATTAAAACATCGACGATTTAAAGTTGTTATTTTAAATAAAAATAGTTCATTTTTATTTACACGTAAGTTGGTAAATCTTATTAGTGAAAATGAGCGTATGGCAAAAATGTGCGGCATGTTATCCATAAATACTTTTTATTCCCTTCGTAGGTGTATTCTAATACATATCTTACTAAATAAATAAAATAGAAAATTGAGATGAGGAGAATTATTACAACATTTACAATAATAAATAAATAAAATGATTCGTAGGTCCATAAATAAAAATCAGAAAGAGATGAAGCAGGCGATGATCATGGAATTCGTAGTTCTAGGATCTTAGAGGCTTACCCTTTCGACGTGAATCCACTTCGGCGTATCTGTTCGATCCCTGGGAGATTTCCTCATTCATTTTTATAGTTATTGTGGTTTAATGTGGAAAAATAAGTATTTATTTATGCAAAAAGATAATCAGAATCGGGTTCTAAATTTGTTTTAAACCCGAGAATATCTGAGGATATTTAAAGAAAAGGTAGATGAAAAACAAAGATTTGAAAACAATTAAAATTTGGAATCCACACGTCTTTTGGATCCGAATATCTTTGAAGAAAATATTTATCCAAAAGATAATCAGACTCAAGTTCTAAATTTGTTTTAGACCCGAGAGTATTTGAGGATATTTCAAGAAAAGTAGATTAAGAAATTTGATTAAAAGATGAAGAGTTTTAGAATCCAAAAGTGTTTTGGATCCAAGAAAATGTTAAAATAAAAAAAGTATTTTTGTTGTATTTATCTGTGTTTTTTATTTGAAAACGAGAATTTTTCTTTGAAATTTCGAGCCTCCTTCAATCCAAAAAAGTTCGACTATTTATAGAAAAAACCCGAAAAATCCAAAAAAGGCAAAAAAGTTTGGCGACCTTGCCAAACTCTTTGGCGGTAAGCCTCGCCAAAGAGGTTGGCAAGGTCACCAACCTCTTTGGTGAGGGCTAAAGAAGTCCCATTTGGGATTTCTTTGGTCCACGTATTATATATATTTTTTTAATTTTTTTAATTTTTTTTAAATATTATATATATATTTATATATTTATTTATATATATATAAGTTTATATATATATATATTTCCAAATAACCAATTAAATTATTTTGGACCCTTAAAAATATTATAAGCCTTGAAATATTTATTTAGGGTCCCAAACATTACTTTTAACAAGGAGAACTCCCATTTGAAGATTGCCGAACGGTCAAAAATCATGCGATTCGAGGATAAATATCCCGAAAATCCATCATCATTGAACGCGCGAGCTAGTATAAAATCCTATGCTCACAGCTTCCGCTCATGTGATCATCACTGGTTGTATAACTAGTATTATCACATGAAATGAGCGTAGGGATAGAGAGAATACCTAACTAGTTTGGTTTGTGACTTCTTGTTCCCAATTAGTGATGACATAGGCCTTCCTTCCTAGCACCGTGTCTTCATAGGGTTGTCCGTTTCTTTCTTCCAAATCCCTTAGGTACTTGATGCCCCTTGTGGGCTGGTCGACCATTTCTTTCTACGGCATCCTTGTTGTAGTCGGCAACCATTTCATTCTTCGGTGATAAATGAGGCCGTTCCTTTATTCAGCCATCGAGATAACCGTTTCCTTCTTCGGTTATGTTTTGAATTTCCTTTATAGGATATTTAAAGAAAAGGTAGATGAAAAAAAAAAGATTTGAAAATAATTAAAATTTGGAATCCAAACGTCTTTTAGATCTGAATATCTTTGAAGAAAATATTTATCCGAAAGATAATCAGACTCAGTTTCTAAATTTGTTTTAGACCCGAGAGTATTTGAGGATATTTCAAGAGATTAAGAAATTTTATTAAAAGATGAAGAGTTTTTGAATCCAAAAGTGTTTGGATCCAAGAAAATGTTAGAATAAAAGAAAGTATTTTTGTTGTATTTATCAATTTTTTTTATCTGAAAAGAGAATTTTTCTTTGAAATTTCGAGCCCCCTTCAATCCAAAAGAGTCCGACTATTTATAGAAAAAACTCGAAAAATTCAAAAAAGGCAAAAAAGTTTGGCGTCGCCAAACCCTTTGGCAAGGCCGCCAAAGAGGTTGGCTACCTCGCCAACCTCATATTATATCTTTTTTAATTTTTTTAAATATTATATTATATATTATATATTATATATATATATATATATATATATATATATATATATATTTATTTATTTATTTATATACAAGTTTTTATATATCTATATTTCCAAATAACCCAATTAAATTATTTTGGACCCTTAAAAATATTATAAGCCTTTAAATATATATTTAGGGTCCCAAACATTACTTTTAACAAGGAGAACTCTCATTTGAAGATCGTCGAACGATCGAAAATCATGTGATTCGAGGATAAATATCTCGAAAAGCTATCATCATTGAACGCGCGAGCTGATACAAAATCTCGTGCTCACAATGTGATAAATACTTTCCATGCATAGAATCATACATACATTAAACACGCATCATGTCATTTATAGGTTAAGACGATGCCAAACTGGGGCAATACAATCCCGGTAAACAAGAAACTTCACCTCCACTTGAGGAACCTACGAACATCAGGAAGGATGATGGCCCACTCAAGCCTATAGTCCATTCAAGCAACATTGCATCACAAAAGCCTCCTAAAACAACGGAGTAGTTTTCGGGCCATCCCCGAGTTTCCATTAAACTCATTTATTCATCATGCTTTAATTTTTTAATGAAGGGGTAAAATTTTTTGCTTTGCATAAACTCAATCATATAACTAAAACATGTGTCGTAAAATGTATAACATTACACATTTTCTCTGATTTGTCACAGGAAACAAGTTAATATCCTACTAAGGAAAATTCAAAAATACAATCGAAGAAGAAAATAGTTATCTCGATGACTAAAGAAAGAAATAGTCTCATCAACCAACCGAAGAAAAAAAATGGTTGGATATCCCTCCACCATGGTCGCCATTAAAATGAATTTAGGCACCCATTTTTGGCAACTCCAACAAATAGCAAGGGATACATGATGATCGCAACCGAAGAAGGAAATGGTTACTGACTATTACGGGGACTTCATAGAAAGAAATGGTCAACCCACCTGCAAGGGGCATCGAACAACAGGGGATTCTGAAGAAAGAAATGGGCAATCCCATGAGGGCATGACGCCAGAAAGGAAGGACCACATCATCATGATCAAGGATAAAGAAATCACCAGGTGCACTAGACAGGTATATTCTCAATCCCTCCGCTTTATTATACAACCAACGATGATCACCTGAGGGGTAGCTATGAGCACAGGATTATGTACCAACTTGTGAGTTAGATGATGAAGTCTTTTCAGGATTTTATCCATAAATCACACGATGTTCGATCATCTAGAAATCTTCAAATGGGAGTGTTCCTCGTTGCCAATTTATTTTAAGGACTTAAATTATGTTTTTAAGACATTAAAAGTTAGATTTTAGTGAAAATTAATTTATTGAAAATATTTTTTTAAAAAATAAAAAGAGGAAAAAAATATAAAAAATATAAAATCGAGGGGTATCGCGAACTAGTCTCGCTAGAAGTCTGGCGAGGCCAGCCTCACTAGAGTTTCGGCAAGGGAACCCCTAGCAGGTTTTTTTTGAAAAATTCTGATTTTTTTGAAAAATTTCCCTATAAATATCGGGGACGTTTTCAGTGTAAGGGGGCCCCAAAATTTTAGAAAAAATGATTTTCTCGAGAGAACAACCCGGGAAATTTTACGAAAATATTTTCTTTTAAATCCTTCAAACATATTCGGATCCAAAGCACGTTCGGATTCCGAAACATATGATTTTTAGACCAACTTTTCGACCATCTTTTTCTAAAAAAATCATCAGATATTCTCGGACCCAAAAACAAATTTAGAGTCCGAGTCTGATTATTTTCAAGATAAATAAACACTTGTTTTCCACACCAAACCACAATTGAAAATTGAACAAGGAACGCTCCCGAGGATCAAACGGATACGCCAAAGTGGATTCACACCGAAAGGGTAAGCCTTTGAGTTCCTAGAGTTGCTCTATCTACTGTTTCTTTTGATGTTACAATTTATTCTAAATGACGACCTAGGAATAATTTTTATTTATTCTATTATGTAAATACCAATGTAATATTTCTTCTTCTTCTTTTTCTATTTCTTTTGATTTACAAAAATACATGAGAGATTACCCCAACAGAGGGAATAAAAATTATTCTTGGATAACTAACCTCACATTTTTGCCATGCAGTCATTTTCATTAAATAAAAGCGACCAACATATATGTGTAAATAAAACGAATTGCTTTCTTCCAAAATAAGAAATCTTCAATCGATGATATTTTAACTAGGCCACATGGGCCTCATCAAAATTCAATCGAGCATTCATGTAAATATTCATGTTGTGCTATATACCTTGTGCTAACCTTTATGGATGCAGGTTAGATGTATGCCTAGGTTTTATTTTCCTTCCTTTATTGTAAATATTTTTACAAAAATGTAATTAATAGATTAGGCGAGCTGTTGCATCCCTTGAGGTTTTGTAATCTTAATCTTTACTTTTCCACATTTATTTATTAGTTTATGTATGGATTGATCACTTTCCAAATATGTGTGAATCATGCATTATAACTCAAAAATGACATAAGCGCGAATATGCACAATTAAGAAATACGATTTTTCTGTAGATGTAATATAATGTGATACAATAAGAAGTAAGCAACTTATCTCGAACGTGAATCTCTGTGTCTTAGAGGGCCATCCCTCGGATGTTAAGCCTCACAAGACTCTAATTCTTGGAAAGATCTAATCCAGGTGGTGACTCTACACTAATAGACGGTGGATTCAGGTTTGACCATTCAAAAAATGTTTCCCACTTTCTCTTTCGAACTTTCCAGGTCCACGACTCTGTACTTTTTCATATTCAACAAAAACACCCTTGTGGACCGCGCATCTCAATCGCACGCTCTCTGCCATCGCTTTTGTGTCATCCGCTCACACCTGGTAGGTGATATAAGACTTCCCCATGCTAAGTTAACTCCCTTACACAACAAACACTCCCCCATGCTAAGTGGATTTCCTTGAGTCAACACAAGCTCCCCCATATTGAGTGAGCTTTCATTTGAATTTGGGACTTGTCTTAATCTACTTTTCCAAACTATATTGATTCCTACAAGTTAAGAAGATCTTAACTTAAAATAAGATATTGTAATTTTATATAGACAAGTAACAAATTGTGTTATATACTAATCTTTTTACAATGAGTCATATTACAATTTTTTGCTAATAGCTAACAACTAATCTCTCTTTTCTTTTTCTCTCCTCTACCTCTTCCTCTTCCATGAGGTTGTTGTTGCTGTGAAAAAATTGCTTGTGACCTTGGTTGTGTCCGCTAATATGGTGGATGTTGCGGTCTTACTAGGAGATGAGACTTTTTATGTTGAGCTTTCATACTCGCATCCTCTACAACCTTCTCCCCCTTTGCTACTAGTTCTGTCACCAATTGGTTTAGGCACACATTGAAAGAGTTGAAGGCATGACAAAACATCTATTAATTCCCAATAATAACAAGATCTATCTCATTCACAAGCTTTTCTCTTCTAGTTGTGGATAAGAAATCTTAGCTTTTAAGCTCACTAAGTAGCAAATGGTGGCACCGAGTGAGATGAGTAATGAGATGAAATCCTTGGAAGACAAACTTTTGAAAACTTGAAGCAGCCTACGAAAGTCTCCTACTGACAATGTTGTTTTCAGCCGTGCCTCCATATCAACAATTTTAGGATCCATAGCTTGCACTGATATTATTATGAAGTCTATGTCCCTTGCATCTTAAATCTTGGTCTCCATAAGCGCCTTGATATTATCTTGCATCAGTTTGATTTTATCTACTAGGACATTGAGCTTCTTGTGTAGAGTAAATACATTTTCAAGATCCATTAATGAACTTGATTCTTGAAATAGCTTATGCATCAAAAAATCATCATCTTCTACGAATCCTTAACTGTTTCCTCAGTGTTCGCCTTGATGAAAGAGCAATTAACATTAAGCTTTTGATCCATGGTAAAAAAATCCAAAGCATGCTTGTTTGTTTTCTTTACTATTGATAAGTGTATAATTACATTTATTATCATGATAATTTTACACATTAAACACTATATTTTAAGTCATTTTTATACTTCATATAAAATTTTCACGTAGTATGTAGTTGTTTTCAATGTAGATGTAGGTACTAGGTAAAAAGTTGGAAGTAAAATGATTAAACTTGGAAATCTATGGAAAAAGAGTGAAAAAGGTGGAAAAAGATGCATGGAACTTAAGGAATTAGAAAAGGATAGAAGATGTCAAATATCAGTAGAAATCGCAAATAGGAATTATGTGAAAAAGGCATGTCATGATCGTGACACACATATCGTGATCGCAACTTGTTAACTTTTACAAAAGAAAGTTACCAACCAAGTATTCACGGTCATGACATACATTCACGGTCATGACCTTGACTATTTTTTGGTAAACTCTATTCTTCTTTCAACCTCCATATAAGAATGATCAACCACCATCAACTACCAAACAAAAAGACACCTTTTGGAAGTCAACCAATCATGAAAAGGTGCCTTTCCATTATGGATAAGATCAAACCACTTCATCCAATCACAATGAAGTGATGCAATCTTTCATCAATGGACATGACTCTTTGTTTGGATAGACGTAACCCTTCGTACTCTATAAATAGGGCTCCAAACTCACCAATTTCTAGGCAAGAGGGGATTGTAATTGATAATGTGTGTGTCATAGTGCATAGTGTATGCATCGATAGAGAGTAAAAATATCTCGATTTTGCTACGTTTATAAGTGTTATCGAGAAAATGTACAAGTGATTTGAACCTTATTTCGATCACTAGATTTCTCTACATATTAGAGCATTTGTTGTATAAGTGTAATTACAAATCACTTATCAATAAAAGTTTTCATTCTTCAATATTCATTTATTCAATATTCACAAAGAATACCATCCTAGCGGAGTTTCTGTACGAGTCGAGACCCAATTCAAAGCAGAAGTAGGAATTATAGGAATTGATGACTCCCATTAAAGAGTGGATACGGTTTGATCATCTTTAGCTTTCACTTGCATACCTTACAACTTTGCTTTGCTTTCTACTTGTACTTTCTATTTCGAAGTTTATGATATGTCTATGTGTCATAATGAGTATTTCGTGCTAGGTCTTTTATGTTAATCAAGTTATATGCTTTTGAGTTAACTTTAAGAGTAGTTTCGGGGTTAACGAGATTGTGTATAATCACTGGATCTATGATTATAACGCTGTTTAGTGAGCTAACATTTGTGGAATGGTAACTTGCTAAATATTACTATGTGAGAGCGACCCGTACTAAGCATAGCAATATTGTTATCCAGGTTTATATAATCATCATAATTTGTTTGCACTAGATTTAGAAAATTCATTTCATGTGTTGCTCTGCGGTGAATAATTGAATATCTGAGTGCTTAGAACCGAATTTGTTAAATTAATCTAGTTTACGTAATATCTTTGATGATTTTGCACGTTTTCTTTTTTATACTTATTCGTAGGGAATATCTATATACTTTTTATCTTCTCTTATCTTTCATACATTTGTCTATCCATCCATCATTCCAATCTTCCAAAATAAACAACATTATTTTCTTTTGTTCCGTTCCTTTTATTGATATTTAGAATTGGTTCCTTCCGTGTGGGATCGATATCTTTTAAAACTACATCGTAACTATATACTTACAGTGGTCAACATTTTTCTATTTAGATAAGCAGTATTGATAAAACCTGTTCATATTTTGAACTCTTATCTTATCAGTAGAAAAGTGGGAGACAAGGTTTTTGGCTTCTTTATAAAATATAAACCATCATAGTCAGTAAAGTCAAAACCTTGCGAATAAGTTTTTAGCGCCATTACCAGGGATAAGTATTTTAGAAGGAGTATAGACAAAATCTTTACGATCAAGTTTTTGGTGTCGTTATCGGGGATAAGTATTTCGGAATGAGTATAGCCCGAAACTTTGCTTTTAAGTTTTTAGCACTATTGCCGGGGAAGGCAAGTGCGTTTTAGAGATCAAATTACCACACAACGGGTAATTATATTTTACTTGTTAATTAGATTTATTTTTATTTTATTATTTATATTTTCTTGTTATTAACATATTATTTTGCTTATTCATTGAGTTTTCTTTCTAGAGTGTGAATGCTAAGTATGAGTAGTTCGAGAGAAAGTTTGGCATCTTTCGAATTAGAAATAGAACGATTTGGTAGAACAAGGAACAGAAAAATAAGAGACAAGTAAGAAGGATGGCTGATGATCATGAACGAGTTGAAAATCTCCAGTTCAACCTCAACCAAGGCTTATGGATTATGTCATTCCGACTATCAATTGTAACAATCATGGAATTGCTATACTATTAATTGCAACAAATCAATTTGAAATCAAACTAGCATTAATGTGCAATATTATGGTCTACCCAATGAAAATTTGAATGCTCACATTGCAAACTTTCTAGAAGTTTGTTATACTTTTAAAATGCCCAATGTTCCTGATGAAGTAGTTAAACTTCGCTTATTCCCATTTACACTCCGTGATAAAGCAAAAGTTTGGTTGAATTCACTACCCTCAAATTCAATCACTACTTGGAACCAACTAGCTCAAGCCTTTCTGACTAAATATTTTCCTTTAGCAAAAACTGAAAGACTCATTAAAGAAATCACTTTCTTTAACCAGAAGGATAGTGAATCCTTATACGAAGCCTAGAAACTTTATAAGGAACTTCAGCGAGTTTTTCTTCATCATGGTTTACCTTAGAATGTGATTTTGCAAACTTTCTACAATGAAATAAATCACGCAATAAGAGGAGCGATTGATGCTATGACTGCGGGATCTCTTATGAAGAAAACTAGTCAAGAAGCTTTTAATCTTTTGGAAGATATGGCAAGTAACAATAGTATGTGGCCAGTGGAGAGAACACAAGTATTACTAATCCTACTCATTCACATGCTGCATCTACATTTTCTATTTTAGTTAAAAAGGTTAATGAATTAAATTCTATTTCTATTATGCAAGCACAAATATCTGCTTTATCTAATAAGATAGATAACATGCATATAAATAAGAGTAACCCTTTGACATGTGAAAATTGTGGTGAAATTGGACACACTACTTTTGAGTGTAACTTTAACCCATGTGTAGGGTAGCAATTAATTTATGTTCAAAGTCAACGGAATTCTTATGGTAATAATGGAAATAACTATAGAAATTCTTATTGGAAGTATGGTGATAATCAACAAAAGAATTATCAGGGTACTAATAGAATAAGGGAATTAACAAGTAAAATAGACAAATTTCTAAAAGGAGTTTGTAATAAGCAATCAGAGTCTGAAGAATGTTACAGAAAGTTAGAAAATAAGATGGATCAAATGTTTAACAATCGATCATCTTCCATTAACAATCTGCAGATACATGTTGGTTAATTAACGAGTGCTATTCCATCTAGAGGAAAAAGCCATTTACCTAGTAACATAGAAGGAAATCCTAAGGAATATGTGCATGCTATAGCCCTTCATAGTGTTAAATTACTAGATAACACAAATCCTTCGGGTATTCTTGCTAAAGATGTTGTTGAAGTACCGGATGAATATCCGAGTAAATCTGATGATAAAGCAAGAGAGGATGAACAACCTAAATCTAGAAAGGTTAATCCCCCTCAACCACCATTTTCTAATATAATGAAGAAGAAAAATGAGGATAAGCAATTCATCGAATTCAACAACAAACTTAAAGGTCTAGAAATCAATCTCTCATTCATTGAAGCCATAACTCAGATTCCTAACTACGATAAGTTTATTAAAGAACTTTCATCTCGTAAATGTCATTTAGAAGGATTATCAAAAGTATCTTTAACTGAAGACTGTAGCAAAATAATAACTGCTACAATGCCCACTAAACTTAAAGATCTAGGAAGTTTCACAATTCTATGTAAACTTGGAAACATTTCTTTTCCAAAATGTTTATGTGATCTTGGGGCTAGTATAAACCTTATGCCTTTATCTATCTTCAAATAGTTGAAGCTTGATGATGAAGTTAAAAGGACAAATATGGTCTTCCAATTGGCCAACCAGTCTATTAAATGTCCTTATGGCATAATAGAAGATGTGCTAGTTAAGGTGGATAAATTTGTTTTTCCAACAGAATTTGTTGTGCTAGATTTTGCATATGATGAAAAGTGTCCTATAATCTTAGGAAGACCTTTTATGCATACTGGCAAAGCATTGATAGATTCTTTGGAAGGAAAAATTAAGTTAAGGATAGGTGATGATACTATGGAATTTAACATGGGTATAGTTGTTAAATATCCAATGGATGAAGATATATGTATGAAACATGACTTGATTGATGCTTGCATCCAAGAGGTTGTTAAGTTGGATTTCATCAACGAATATGAAGTCGAGGGGTTGAAAAAATCCATTGATACTTAAATCCCTTATATTTTCCTAAAATATATATTATAATATAATAGTATATTTTTATTTTTTTTATTATAGTATTTCAAATAAAAGAAAATAATAAATATTTTGAATTTTGGCATGTCGTGATCGCAACATGAATCGCGCTTGTGATCAGTTTTGTCTAAACTCTCTGTTTCTGTATAAGAGAGAGTCAAGATCGTGACTAACCTTCGTGATCGCGACCCGTGCTATCTGCACAGCAGTTACTGCTTTAACAGTTATATTTTAACGGTTATATTACATATTTATTCATTGGAAAAGCAATTAATACCCTATTTTCTATATAAATAACCACTTTTCCTAGTTTGTTTTCATAAAAAATCTTTTTCATAATCTCAATCATTTGCAAAAACAAGTTTTTTTTATCATTCAAATCTGTGTTTCAAAATTCTTGAATTCCATTATAATGGCACCAAAGAAACCAACATCATGAAAGAGGAAGAGCAAAGTGTTGAATCGACAAAATGAATTTGGATGCCCTTTTCCAATCTATAGTGAAGAGTAAGTTGAAAGGTACTTGAGAATCAAGAATTATGATTTTCACGGTACACTGTTCTACGATCTTACTTTGCTATTGATGCTGGGATTCACGCGGAAGTGGAAGAGTATTTTCGCTCTTTAGATTGGAGAAGTTTGTAAGTATGCAATTTCCTTTTATCGAGGAATGGGTCCTCGAATTCTTGGTTACTGTTGCTGAAGATGGGAATATCTTGAAAAAGAAATTCAAGAATGAAGGAGAAGAATATAAATTCATTATGATGGATTTAATCAAATGGTTTGGTTTGGGAGAAAATTTTGATGAGATTGAGAAAGATGAAGATTATGAATTAATGGATGTTTGGACTAAGTTAACGGGATTGGATCGATACGATGTCACAAACTCGTCCAACAAGAACATCCAAAGTAATAGCATTCTCTACATTCACAAGTTTATTTCTCAAAGTCTTTTCTTTCGACATGAAACAACTAAGGTGTCAATGAAGGACTTGGAAATATTGGAGTGCGTAGTTTCACAATTTCAGCCAAAGTTTCCAATGTATATCTTAGAGTCCATCACTAGTCTGACTACACATAAAAAGGATAGAGTTGGAGGTGCAAATATGATTTACAGGATAATTTTGGGGGCAAAGAATCGAAAACCATACCAGTATAATCCAAGGGAGAAATTTTATTTTATGGGAGGAGTGTATATGAAGAGAGCAGGATTGGTTAAAGAAGAAGGAGGAAAGTTTACGTTTCTACCATATGGAGTAAGGGTAAGGAAGCTTAGACTGATACAAGAATCTACTTCTCGAGAAAACCAATGCGAAGAAGTTCAATTCGAAAGTAGTAATTCAAGACATGCCTCGGGAAATACAAATGATACTTGGAGAGGAAAGTTCGTGAATGATGTCAACCAAGCATGCTTAGACATAGCAACAATACAACAAGATGTTCGTCAACTAACAAAATCTAACATTTCATTGAACTGGAAGTTGAATACATATTTTAGTATGTAGAATTTGAAATCTCGCAGAGCCCTCTAGATTCAAGTTCTGATGAATAAAACGGTTCAAAATCTTCTTCTTTTATTTAATTTTATTTTCTTTTCAGTTGTGTATTTTAGACTAGGTTTATATTTTAATAAAGTCTTCCACAATGAGGACATTGAGTTCTTTAGTGCGGGGGGGCATTTGTAAAAATCCCAAAAAAAAAAAATAAAATGGAAAAAAAATCGAAGAATTTGAAAATTTTTCTTGATTTTTATTATTATTTATACATTATCCATAGCTATACTTTACTAACAATTGTCCAAGGTTATTGTGAGTGTTAGGTATACAAGTTTGATGTTAGTGCAAAATTTGAGCACATGTTGAAATTGAGCGTTATTCGCACAACATTTATCAATTTGGCAAGGATGAGTGGTGAGTAACATTTGAAAGCAACATTCCAAGTAAGTTTGAATTTACATTTCAATGCAACTTGAATTAGTATAAGTTTTATAGTTTTAGTTTTATACTGCCAATAAGTTTAAGTGGAGTAATATCTAGTAGTATTCTATACTATGAGTTTTATATGCAAATCTCGAATAAGTCTTATAAGTATTGAGTGTGTTTTAAGTGTTGGGAAACTATAGCCATAATACTTTGAAATTGATCAATAAAGAAAGAGAGGATAACCAATGAGTTATGCAAAAGGTAAGGAATGGTAAGGAGCAGAAACAATAACCATTCAATGAGTGAAAAAAGAAAAATAGCATAGCGCAAAAAATGGGTGCAAAGTACAAAGTATTTCAAAAACATATGCTTCAAAGAAAAAATGAGAGAGTGGAATGGAGAATAAAATGGAACCACTAAGAGTGTTTTAACATCCTAGGTTACCTAAAAATTCCTTGACAGAAAATTATTCAAAGTGTGCTTTCTATGTCCTTTATACTTTATACTATGCTTAAGAGAAGGAAATGTTCGAGTATGCATATAATGCTTATATGAAGATGGGATTCGGTTAAACCTCCATTATGGGCAAAGTTATGCAACTAGACTCTAAAAATTGCACATTACTAATTTGTGGGAAATTTCAAACTTCTAATTGAATCTTATACAACGTGGGAATGTAGTACTAACTACAATAGTTTTTCGCCAAATAAGGTACGAACTTGGATAGCTAATTTATACACTTATGTTGAATTTACCTTGAGGACAAGGAAAAAGTTAAGTGTGGGGGTGTGATAAGTGTATAATTACACTTATTATCATGATAATTTTACACATTGAACACCATAGTTTAAGTTATTTTTATACTTCATATAAAAGATTTCACGTGGTATGTAGCTGTTTTTGATGCAAATGCCGATACTAGGTAAATATTGGAATTAAAATGATTAAATTTGGAAATATATGCAAAAAGAGTGAAAAAGGTGCAAAAAGATGCGTGGAACTCAAGGAATTAACAAAGTATAGAAGATGTCAAAGATCGATAGAAATTGTAAAGAGGAATCATGTGAAAATGATATGTCACGATCGTGACACACATATCGCAGTCGTGACTTGTTAACATTCACAACAGCAAGTTGCCAACCAAGTATTCACGGTCGTGACATACATTCGCGGGTGACCTTGATGGTTTTTTTGGTCAACTCTTCTCTTTCAACCACCGGATAAGAACGATCAATCGCCATCAACTGCCATCAACTACCAAATGAAAAGACACCTTTTGGAAGTCAACTAGTCATGAAAAGGTTCCTTTCCATTATAGATAAGATCAAACCACTTCATCCAATCACAATGAAGTGATGAAATCTTTTACCAATGGACATGACTCTTCGTTTGGATAGATGCAACCCTTCTTACTCTATAAATAGAGCTCCAAACTCACCAATTTTGTGGCAAGAGGGGATTGTGAGTGATTATGTGTGTGTCATAGTGCATAGTGTATGAATAGATAGAGAGTAAAAATATCTAGATTTCGCTACGTTGATAAGTGTTAGCGAGAAATTGTATAAGTGATTCGAACCTTATAGTGAGAAAATGTTTTAACAAGATTGTGTATAATCACTGGATCTGTGATTATAACACTCTTTAGTGAGCCAACATTTTTGGAGTGGTAACTTGCTAAATATGGCTATGTGAGAGCGACCCGTACTAAGCATAGCAATTTTGTTATCCAGGTTTATATAATCATCTTAATTCGTTTGCACCAGATTTAGAAATGTCATTTCATGCATTGCTCTACGGTGAATAATTGAATATATGAGTGTCTAGAACCAAATCTGTTAAATTAATCTAGTGTACGTAATATATTTGATGATTTTACATGTTTTCTTTGTTATACTTGTTCATAGGGAATATCTATATACTTTTTATATTCTCTTATCTTTCATACATTTGTCTATCCATCCATCATTCCAATCTTCCAAAATAAATTACATTATTTTCTTTTGTTTCGTTCCTCTTGTTGATCTTTAGAACTAGTTCCTTCCTTGTGGGATCGATATCTTTTAAAACTACATTGTAATTGTATACTTGCAGTGGGCACCATTTTTCTAATTAGATAAGCGGTATTGACAACACTTGTTCATATTTTGAACTCTTACCTTATCTATAGGACAGTGGGATACAAGGTTTTAGGCTTCTTTATAAAATATAAACCCTCAAATCACCTTGCGAACAACAATAATATCCACCTTCTTGTCATAAGCTAGCATCAAATCAGACATCTTTTCCATGGTGCTATCCATCCTATGCTAACATCTATAGTTGAATAAAGGTTATCCAATTTGGTTAAGGAGTTTGTTTGTGCTGTTTTTTATGGTAGCCTGCTCCTCTCCACACTTATGGAAATGAGTCGCTTTATCACCAACATGTAATGAATGTTTCTTAGTTGCATTGTTGTGTTATCCACACTACCCTTAAATCTTCTTACCACAACATTGTCAATGGCATTTGAAATTGAAATAGTAGAGGCTGTTGCGTTTAGTTGAGCAGCATAATCAATGAGTCCATTGAGGATAGTTTCCAACTTATCAACAAGACTCTTTGCGCTCTCCTTGGTACGGTGGTTTTTTAATTGTTAACAAGCTTTTCGTATGCACTCAAACTCTTCATGTACAAATTTTGTGGGAAAACTTATGTGCTCTTTGAATTCAGGCATTGCAACATTCTTCTTGTTTGTAAAAGTTATCATATCATCAAAAAGTGGCACTTGGCGTACTACTACATCTAAGTTAACGTTTGACATGAGAGAAGGGTATTTATCCCTTGCAATCTCTTTTATCTTAGCTAAGATAGATGAATAATCAAGGTCATCTTGAAATTGATAGCTGCAAGTAAGGGTTGCTTCCTTGGCTGTAAAATTTACTTCAACACCACATATAGAAAGCTATGGTTTCCTCTTGAGCATAGTTCTTATTTTGAGAAACTTCCCCAATAAAAGGGATTGAGAGGGTAGAGGTTTGGTTTGAAGAAAGGGTTGGTATAGATTTGGTAGTTAGTGGAAATGTAGATTTGACTAGATTTTCTTTGGGTAAGGAAGAGGAAGAAAGAATTGGTTCATCAAAGGAAGGAGATGGTGTAGATTGTTGTTGAATTAAGGGAATGGAACTATATATAATTTGGGGTGATGAAGAAGGGTTGGTCTTTTCTAGGGAATTAATGGGAATAGAAGTAGGAATGGAAGGTGTTTGAGTTGGTGTAGGACTGGGGGAAGGAGATTATGTACTTGTGGGTTGACAACTTGATCCAAGGATGGATCTACCTAAGCTTGCTAAGTGGAATTTTGGGTTTGAGTTTGATCATTTGAGTTAGAAGGAGAAATGTTGTCAAAATTTTCTTGGCTGATCTCTTTAAGTTCATCCTCGCTTTCCACCAAATTAAGGTTTCTTTTTGCTCTATTTCAAACACTCTCTTCTTTTGGACACCATTGAGCTTCTTTTCATCTTGATTTAAAGAACTCAAAACTTGAGGTCCACTTGAGAAAATTTTAATTTCTTCCTCCTTAGCTCGTCTACAATTTTAAAAGATTTCATCGTCTTTACCTACTCTACAATTTCTAAATTGGGAGGAGGTAAATTTGTTGTATCAATTTCCTCCTTTCTTTTTTCCATGTCTTTAACCTCTGCAGCCCTGGTTTTGAGCTTGACCTTCTTTTTAGCTCCCCCTTAGCGAGAATCCCAACTTTCTTCTACTTTGCTAGGCTTACCTTCTTCATAACTTGCTTGGTTTCTTGACTTATAGTTACCTTTTCCTTTTTCAAATGTTCCCTAATAAGGATTTCATCCTCTAATTCCATATCAAGCTCTTCATCCTCATCAACCTTTGAGTACATATTCTCCTTAAGCACATCTTCTATAGCTATTATTGCCACAATCTTAACCTTCTTTGTCTTGTCATTCTAAATTTTAATGTATCAAAGGTGAAGGGTCAAAATTGGAGGGCTTAGAGCTCCCCTAAGTCAAGACTAAACACTTACCCTTTGCTCTCTCATAGCCTTCGACATTTATCTTCAATTTCTTTCCCATGACTGCAATGTGATAGCCATAATGGAACATTGTTGTGACTTTTTTGAGGTGGTGAAGGATCAGTGCTGGCCAATTGATTTTCTTTCAATCACCCATATGGTAGATTATAAATCTTTCAAACTTGGTGAAACTTGAAAGAGAGCTTGTCTTGGGTAAGGGGTACTTTACAAATAGCTCATGACAAGCTTTGGTTCTCTAATAAATTCTTCAGGTCTTAATTTCTCCAAAGCCATTGTCGCTTGGAAACTCCCAATCTTCTAGGATATCTATATGCTCTTCATCTCCATTCCTCCTTAGTTCAGTCTCCTTAGTGTATATTCTAAGAAGGCTTCCAATAAGCTTCGCAGATACCAAATAAGATTTTCCATCAAATTTTGTTACCAGTATATTAGGAAAAGCCCTTTATTGTATATGGATTGGTGTAGAAGCTCTTCATTACTTCCTTGAGTGTAGGGTCTTCGAGGTAGAGAAAATACCTCAAGTTCTACTCCTTTATCACCCTCTTCAAGAACTCATTCTTGAGTAAGCTATTATAGTCCACTTCATACACTAGACCATACTCCCTCTATGTATTACCCCGTTTTGTTAGGGTGAACATAGTACCTTGGGGATGAATCACCTTCTCTATTCTTCCAAGAGTATTAATGAACATATTCCTTTATTTTTTATCCCTTTAGATGAATTGATATTAATCAAGAGAGCTTTCTTGATTTGAGACAACTTTTAGTTGAAACTTTGAATAGAGAGAAACTAGGGATTTGAGAGAGAAAATAATTGCAATTCTTAAGGAAGAGTAACTCTCTCTCTCTCTCTCTCCAGCCTAAGTCTCCCCTTATACAGCCAATACAATTGTAAATTAATATGTGTCCCTTTCACAAGCAAAGATCAAGGCGAATAGTGAGATTGGACAAAATATTAATCGGCTTAGTTAAACTCTACATTTTAAGTAGAAATAGTTAAAATTAGAAAACTCTTAAAGGACAAAATTTTAAATTTAACCCCAAGAACTTATACTAAATAGGTTTTCCAAGTTGAGTGATTTTGTTACCTCAATTAAGTCAGTGCCAATAAGCTCCTTGAGAGTGTTGAACTACTCTATTACTAAAGTCTTTGTGAAAATTTGTACACAATATTCCTCTGATGAAACATATTCCAAATTGGTATTTCTTCTTAGCACATGATCCTTAATGAAGTGATGTCTGATATTAGTATGCTTCATCCTACCATGATGAACTTGATTTTTGGATAGGTCAATTGCGCTTTCATTATCACATATAACTTCATGGCATTTAGACTTTATACCATAATCTTCCAGCCACTACTTAATCCAAAGTAGTTGTGCTATGCAACTCCTACTACCATGTACTCACCTTTTGCAGTACTCAGCATGATGGAAGTTTGCACTTGCTGTACCATGATAAAAGGCGTTCTCCAAGGAAATTACATCCTATTATGGTGATTTTCCTATCAAGCTTGTCCCCACCATAGTTAACATTTGTATATCATCTTGGAGTAAAATTCGAGCTATTTGGGTAGCACAAACTTGCATCAATAGTTCCTTGCAAGTACCGGGGAATTCTCTTAATAGTAGCTAAGTGAGATTCTTTGGGGTTAGCTTGATAATGTGCACAATAACAAAAGAGTATTGAATATCAGGCCTACCAGATGTTAAGTAAGGAAGTGAACCAATTATACATCTGTGGAACTTACTACCTATAGGGTTACCAGCCTCACCCTTACTTAAGATAATATCTGTGGCCATGGGAGTTATCATTGGCTTTGATTGTTCCATGTCAAACTTCTTCAGGATTTCTATGGAATATTTAACTTTACTTATGAATATTTCATCTTCACTTTTCTTGATTTGTAGTACAAAGAAAAAGTTGAGCTCTCCCATCATTAACATTTCAAACTCGCTTTTCATATACTTGCTAAACTCCTTGCAAAGTCTTCGATCAATTGCTCCAAATATGATATCAACAACATATATTTTAACTAGTAACACTTCTTATTTTCTTCTCTTGATAAACAAAGTTATATCTGCTTTTTCTCTTTACTAAGTAAAAAGTTGGCTAGCCTCTCATACCAAGTATGACATTCTTGCTTCAGGCCATACAACGCTTTCTTAAGCTTGTACACATACTTTAGATGTTAGACATGATGTATGCCCTAGAGGCAATTAGGGCGATATATCTTTATTATCTATAATGTACAAACAGTTTTGTATTATTATCAATATTAATTAAGGAATCTTTGTTGCTTATGAGTGCTTTCAATTTATTTATGTATCTCGCTGGTGTCATTGATAACTGTATAACTACACTTATTATCATGACATTTTCAATCATAAAACGATATGGTTTTTTTCATTTTATACTTCATATAAAAGATTTCACGTGGTATGTAGTTATTTTTTATGCAAATGCAGAAACTAGGTAAATCATGGAAGTAAAATGATCAAAAGTGGAATTCTATGGAAAAAGAGTGAAAAACATGCAAAATGATGCCTAGAACACAAGGATTTGGCTTAGGATAGAAGCTGTTAAAGATTGGCAAAGTTGCAAAGAAGAATCATGAAAGAATAGCATTTCACAATCGTGACATCCATTCACGGTCATGAATTGTTACTCTTCATAAATAGAAAACTACCAACCAATGTTCATAATCGGGATATGTGATTCGCGGTCACGACTTGTGACGGTTATTGGTTATCTCTTTTCAACTACCAACCGCAAGATAACAATGATCAACTAACATCAACTACCAATCGAAAAGACACCTTTTTGAAGTCAACCCATCATGAAAAAGTTCATTTCCATTGTGGATGAGAATGAATTATTGCATCCAATCATATTGAAGTGACATGACTCTTCGTTAATGGACACAACTCTTCGTTTGGATAGACGCAACCCTTCACACTCTACAAATAGGGTTCAAAACCTGACCATTTTCATTCATTGAGAGTGGTGCATGGTTATTGCATGAATAGAAGGCATTGAATGATAGTATGCATGTATAGATAGAGAGTGAAAATATCTAGATTTCGCTACGTTTAAAGTCTTAGCGAGAAAAATGTATAAGTGGTTTGATTCCTATTTCAATCACTATATTTCTATACAAATTTGAGCATTTGTTGTATGAGTGTAATTGCAAAGCACTTATCAATAAAAGTTTTCGTTCTTTAACATTCTTTTGTTCCAGATTCACAAAGAATAGCATCCTAGCAGAGGTTCTGTACGAGTTGAGACCGAATTCAAAGTAGACGCAAGAATTGCGGGAATTGACGACTCCCATTAAAGGGTGGATATGGTTTGATCAACTTTAGCTTTCACTTTCATACCTTACAACTTTACTTTGTTTTCTGCTTATACTTTCTATTTCAAAGTTTATGATATGTCTATGTGTCATAACTAGTAATTCGTTTTGCGTCATTTATATTAATCAAGTTATATGCTTTCGAGTTAACATTAAGAGTGATTTTGGGGTTAACAAGATTATGTATAGTCACTAGATCGGTGATTATAACATTGTTTAGTGAGCCAACATTTTTGGAGTGGTAACTTGCTAAATATGGCTATGTAAGAGTGACCTGTACTAAGCATAGTAATATTGTTATCCAGGCTCTTATAAGTGTTATAATTCGTTTACCTTACACTTAGAAAAGTCATCTCATGTGTTTCTTAGAAGTGAATTATTGTATATTAGGGCGTCTAGAACCTTATTTGTAAAGTTATCTAGTGTATGAAATATTCTTCATGATATTGCATGTTTTTCTCTGCAAAATTTGTTCTTAGGTATATCTTTATATTTTACATCTTCTCTAGTCTGTACCTATATATATCCATTCATCCGTCTATCATCCAAACCCCTCAAATAAAATTCACTATTTTTATTTACCCCATAACTCTAGTTGGTCTTTATAACCGAATTCCTTTCCTGTGGGATCAATATCTTTTAAAACTACATCGAAATTGTATACTTGCAGTTGTCACCATTTTTCTATTTGATTAGCGGTATTGACAACACCTGTTTATATTTTGAACTCCTTAACTTATCAGTAGAAAAGTGGGGAACAAGGTTTTTTACATCATTACAGAATATAAGACATCAAAATTAGTAGAGTCAAAACCTTGCGATCAGTCATATATGTATAGTATTAACAATTTATATATGCATTGATGAGATAAAATCCGTAACTACTTCATAGCGTAAGAGTGCATGGACATAGTGGGAGCTATGTGGTGTGAGAACTACACATACGTGTGACTATGAAAAGTCTAAATATCCCTAGTCATAGTTTCATTGACATTGGACATCAATGGAGTGGACATACTAGCATGTGTAGGCTTACTCCATGGATTATATCCAAGTAACCAATCTCACGAGCTAAAGGTGGTACCTTTAGTTAACATATGGATATATTCAGGTAGTACAATGGAGAACATTATAAGATAGACACTCGGAAATAACTATATCCATGTCATGTCTTATTGCAGTAGCAGTACAAGTATCCTCAGACTTGAGATACTGGTTACCTTGTGTAGGAGTTTCTATACTTTGGCTCATACTTATTCATATCTTAGCGATCAAGATGACATGGGGTGATTAAAGGTATAATGATGATCACATGTTGGTAAGCCGAGTAGTCAAGATGGGATCCACCGGTCCTGATATAGTGATAAAATGGGAGATGTACCTTACGGCCTCTTGTTGAAGTGACACACTCATAAAGCTCTGATTAGAGTATAAGATTGATAGAATACGTTTCTAATCAATCTTGGTACATAATGGCTGAGTGGTGTTCTTCGTGAACAAGTCTAATTCAAGGATAACTACAGCTATTACATGAGCTAACACTTAATTCGAGCTCAATAAACTAGATGGTACTTAACTTGATGGAAGGAGTGTATTGTATTGGTTACTACTGCAGAACTAGATCAAGTCACAAGCATGTGACATTCCAAGTATCGGGGGATCATATGCCTTTGCTAGAAAGCCCATTTGATCATCTAGAGATATCAAGTTCCATATCGTTTTAGAACACTAAGCCATAAAGTTCCTGGATGGGAAGCCAAGTTTAGGTTAACATTTAGCGACTCTATACTTTGAGATCCTATAAGGTCACACACTTTGGGTTTTTATCGAACTATGAAAGAACCTATAGATTAGGTCTATGCCGAAATATAAGTTTTTGAATTTGTTAGAAGAATTATAAATTGGTTGGACCGAATTAATAATTAAAGAGAATAAAGAGATAATAGGGAAAAATTACATAGAGCGAAGCAAGGGAATTTTTCCCATTGCGAGTGGGGCCCATATGAACATGGGTTGTTCGAAGTGGGGCCTACATGGCTTCCCTGTAAGCTAAAAAGCTCATGGACTGCTAACGCTAGGGGCAAGGCTGCAAGTGCTGCCCATGGTAGCGCTTTCACGAGCCGTAAGCTTGGTTTTGCGATAGCAAGGCAAGCTCGCAAGGGTTTCCCTTGCTTAAAGGCTCATGGGTTAGCTCGTGGGTCATTGTGACCTGCGCAGCTAACCGCTAAGGTGGGATGGGATATTCCCACTTAGTGTTAGAGGGGAGTCTAACACTCCCCCTTTTCCCAATATATAAGCATCCCCTCTCATTATTCTCTACACACACATAGTCTTCAGCTCAACTTTTCTCGTTTGACATATCTCTCTTCATTCATTATTCAAGATCCTCCACAAGTTTCTCCAAACAAACAAAAAATTCTTTTGAAGGCTCTTTCTAATGTGAGCCTTCTCAATTTATTTTCAAGTTTGTCTTTGAGTGTTCTAGCAACTACTGTTTACTAACAGATTCTTCCTCAATGGGGTTTTGGTTGTTAAAGATCCATGTGGATCAATCATAGAGGCTCTCCTCATTTGAAAGCTCATGTTAACGATGTTCTGTCGCATAGCTCTAAGGGAACACCGTCACCGAAAGAGAGAAAGCACGCATCAACTAGTAATGCTCTAAACTTAGATGCTAGGTTTCTTTTATAAGCTTTATAAACCTGAAAACATCTATGTAATTTAATCTAGATTATAACAATCATGGCATGCTTAGGAGATCCGTAGGTTAATTTTATTTTTTGAAATTCCACCTTACAATTTTTGCATGTTTAATTATTATCTTGATTAACCAACAATGGTATCAACGCCTGCCTTATGCTATGCATGATTGTTAATAATGTGTTAAAATGTTTTTTTTTCAATGAATTGATTAAAGTATGCTATACTTGACTTAGAGTTCAATTCCTGTAATAGAAAATGATGTGATATCTAGATTAAGGATTTGATCAAACTTAGTCTAGTTGATAATCATATAAATTAGCAATTTTTTACCATTCGTGGAAATGCTTTAATTGAGGTTGGCCCGTACTTCACTTAATTAAAGAACAAAATCATTAAATCATAGTTTTCCGTGGTATAATAAATCGAAGTGCTCGTAATTATTTTGGCAAGGATTGGACTTGGCTTCTCATTCACTTTAAGGGAGGACTCTCCTACCTAGAAATCTCCATCGGTATTAGACTCAAAAGTACCCAAGGGACTTTTATGACTTAGTCCATTGCTAGTATGGGAATTACATTTCGCATATGGTTTTACAAATGTGGTTTAAGTTGTTAAATTAAAACTAATAGACATAGATGTAATGACTTAAACATAGACCTTGTTTGTTTTGCATGCTCTGTGGAATCTTGGAATAATGGAATGATTATGATATACTAGTCCAGAGCATGTTCCTTTAGAGTTAATAATTCCAAATAGCTCGGAATTATTAATTTCATAATCATATCCATCTTATAAGACCTAGAATAGGCGAGAACAATGGCACCAATGAAATCCCCACAACAATATTAAGGTGGTATATAGTCTTCCCATCATAAGTCATGATACGAACCTTATTAACAGATGTAAGCACATATAAAACATTCCTTTAACATGTGTTTGGTCATGAGACTGGATGGGGTTAAAGCCTTAACCAAAATGGGTTAGTTGTCCATATTATTGGAGCTAATGCCAAATTGGAGACACATTTGAGGAGTCATACAATTGGATATGCACATCTCAAGAAAGAGAACTCAAATGGATTAGCAATTGCATGAGATGCAAATGGATGGGTTCCAATTATGGTTATCTTATTGTGGCTTGACCTGTAATAGTGGGGGTCATGATGTTCAACCAAATTTCCCGAATTTAAATAGAAGGGGCTATTTGAATGTCGAGAAAATAGTAGGAATTATGTGTTTAATTAAAGACCTTATATTAAATGCATTTACATATACTAATGTCTAAACAAATTCTATTTTATATCTATATTTAACAATGAATCCGAACATAAGTCTCCCTCCGATACTTGATAATAAATTGGCTAGGATCAATTTTGATGATTGGTTTAAAGCTCTTAGAAAGGATCTTGAGAAAAGCGACATGGATTATGTTGTAGATAATCTGGAACCAGTCAATCCTAATGTTGAGGCTTCTATCCAAGAGAAAGAAGCATATCTTAAGCACAAGAAGGATGCTTTCATGGTGTCACTAGCAATGCTCGAAACCATGAGTTTGAATCTTAAGAATTAGAATGAAGGTATGAAAATAAAATCCATGCTAATTCATCTCAGAGGACTTCATGAGGGCATGAAAGTTGAATGGAATGAAATATCAAGATTTCTCTATAATAATAGGAGAGATGATGGGACCCTAGCCACTAAGCGATGCATAGAATAATTATAGTATTCAAGGAGATTGGCTCAGATAGGAATCAACACAGATTCTAACCATGATATATAGCTTATGATAAAAAGTCTATTTGATAAATGTTCACCCATTGTGAAAGATTATCTCATGTCTAGGAGGACCAACAAGACATCTAAGTTTATCAAGAAACTTAGAAGTTTTGAAGAAGGTTTAAGGGCTAAAGGAACAAGTACCTTAGCAAGTAGAACTTGAGTCCAAGGTACAAGTTTAAAACCCATCAACAGGAAGGCTAAGAATGTTGTTATTTAAAAGGAGAAGCTCAAAGGAATATGTTTTGTGTGCTGAAGGCCCAAAAAATGCAAACGTGATTAAAAAGCTCTAATTTCTGAACAAGTGAAGAAGAAGCTAAGTGAGACATCTACTTTAGGTATGTTCATGATAGAGAGTTTCTCTACAGTTCCCTAAGAGTCTACTTGGGCATTAGATACTGGTAGTGGTACTCATATCTATACTTCTCTTCAGGGAATGCGGAATAGTAGGAGGCTTGCGAAGAGGGAAATAGACCTAAGAATTGGGTTTGGAGCATGGGTTTCTACAACAGCTGTAGGGACATATCACCTGCTTTTGCCTAGTGGCCTAGTTTTAGTTTTGAACAATTTTTATTATATTCCTGCTATCACTAAGAATATTATTTCTGTTGCACTTTTAGCAGTAGAGGGATTTCAAATTTTATTTTCTAATAATAAATGTCAAATTCAACATGATAATATTTTTTATGCTTGTAGAATATCTGTGGATGGCAATTATGTTCTAGATACTAAAACTAAAATTCTAAATATGAACATTGTTAAAAAATCGAGATTAGATAATGAAGAATCCTCATACTTGTGGCACTGTCAACTAGGACACGTAAATGAGACTCGCTTAACTAAGTTACTCAAATGTGGAGACTTAGGCCCAATAGAATGGGTATCCTATGGTGCGTGTGAACAATCTTTAAAAGGGAAGATGACTAAGAAACCTTTCAAAGGAAAGGGGTAGTGTGCCACTAGTACTTTGGAAATAATGCATTCTAATGTAGGTGGTCCAATGAGTGTTAAGACACATGAGGGTTTTGTCTACTTCAAAACCTTTATCGATGATTACTCATGATATAGGTTATTTGTACCTTATGAAACACCCGTCAGAAAGTTTTGAGAAATTCGAGGAGTTCAGAATCGAAGTGGAGAAATAGCTTGGGAAAAGTATCAATACCCTTCAATCTGATCGAGGCAGTGACTATTTAATCTAAGAGTTTCAGGATTATCTAAGGAAATACCTTGGGAAAAGTATCAAGACCCTTCAATCTGATCGAAGTGGAGAAATAGCTTGGGAAAAGTATCAAGACACCTCCTTATACACCGCAACACAAAAGAGTGTGAGAAAGGAGGAATCAAACCCCACTTGATATGGTTCGGTCCATGATGAGCCAAGTAGAACTCAGCAGATCCTTTTAAGGTTAGAAATATGAGAGTGCAGTTTATATTCTAAACAAAGTGCCCTCTAAATAAGTTGATTAAACTCGATACGAGTTATTGTATGGTAAGAAACCCACTCTTTCTCACCTAAGAGTTTGGGGATGTCCTACTTACGTAAATAGGATGAGTTCAGATAAGCTGGGTGCTAAGTTTCATAGGTGTCTTTTATAGGTTACCCTAAGGAGGTTATAGGGTATGCCTTCTTTGATCCCAATGAACAAAATGTTCTTATTTCCCGAAATGCTCAATTCCTCGAGAAGGAGCATATACTTGCGAAAGCTATTGGGAGCAATATTGAGCTGAGCACTCAAGAAGATCAAACAGACAATCAACTAATTTTACCTACACTTGTTACACAATAAAGTGTAAGCATGGAACAACCTACTATAACACCGACATTACATAGGTTAGGCCAGGCTCCAATCACTCCTAAGCGATACGGGTTTTTTCATCTCTTATGATAATCATCTCTTCTTTATGGAAGATGATGAGGCCAGGACTTACAAGGAGGCAATGGAAGGCTCAGAATCTGATAAATGACTTATAACCATGAGGTTGGACATGGACTTCATGTATAAATATCAAGTCTAGAGCTTGATAGATGCTCTGATTGGGATTACGCCCATAGGATGCAAGTGGGTTTTTAAGAAGAAAACTAACATGGACGGTAACATAGTTACCTATAAAGCAAGCCTGGTTGTAAAAGGGTATAATAGAAAAGAAGGCATTGACTATGATAAGACCTTTTCTCTAGTGGCTATGCTGATATCAATCAGGATACTCCTTGTCATCGTCGCTCATTACGATTGTGAGATTTGGTAGATGGATATAAGACTACATTCCTTAATGAGAATCTTTACAGGTTTGTCTTTATGGCACAACCTGAGGGTTTTACATCCAAGGATGGCTCAAAGGTATGCAAGTTGCAAAAGTCCATTTATGGACTTAAGCAAGCATCGAGGAGTTGGAATATTAGGATTGACGAGGCAATCCGAGAAATTGGTTTTGTGTCAAACGCTAATGAGCCTTATATATATAAGAAGGATAGTGGGAGTGTGATCATGTTTCTTGTATTATATGTCAATGACATATTATTAATAGGAAACAATACTCCTTTTCTTCAGACAGTTTTGTCATAGTTGTCAAAGATTTTCTTCATCAAAGACCTTAGAAAAATAGCTTTTATACTCGGTATAAAGATCTGCCAAGATAGATCTAGAAGGCTGCTAGGTTTTTCACAAATTACATACATGGACGAGGTTTTGGCTAGATTTAACCTTGAGCAGTCAAGAAAGGGTTATCTCCCAATGTATCATAGGATTAACCTTTCTAAATCTGAGTGTTCGAGAATACAAAAGGAGAGACTGCAGATGAATGGAATACCCTATGCCTCAACGATAGGTTCAATCTTGTATGTTATGGTATGTACTCGGCCCAATGTCTCACATGCATTGAAGTCATGAGAAAATTTTAATCTGACCCAGGTGAGAAGCACTAGATGGCCGTTAAAACTATCCTCAAGTAATTACGTAGGACTAAGGATATGTTTTTAGTATATGGAGAAGGTGATCTCACTTTGAAGTGATACACCAAAGTGAGTTTTCAGTCTGACAGGGATGATTAAAAGTCCTAGTCAGGTTATGTGTTTATGTTAAATGGAGGGGCAGTTGTTTGGAAAAGTTTCAAACAGGATACGACTACCAATTCAACCACAGAATCTGAGTTTTTAGCTACTTCTAAAGTAGCTAAGCAAGCTATCTAGCTTAAGGGATTTATTGGTGATCTCGATGTGGTGTCTAGCATTGTAAATCTAATAGTGGTTTATTACGGTAACAATGGGGCTATTACTCATGCAAAGGAACCACGGTCTCATCACAGAAACAAACATATACTCAGAAAGTACTATCTCAATCAAGAGATGGTAGCTGGAAAAGATATAAATTTAGAATACATCCCGATGGATCAGAATCCAGTGGATGGGCTAACTAAGCCATTGACTCAAGTTTAACATGACTAGCATCTTAACGAGTATGGCATGATGCACATGGGCAATTGGCTCTAGTGTAAGTGAGATTGTTAGACATGATGTATGCCCTAGAAGCAATTAGGGCGATATATCTTTGTTAGATATAATGTACAAACAATTTTGAATTATCGTTAATAATAAATAATGCATCTTTGTTACTTATTAGTGCTTTCAATGTATTTATGTATCTCACTTGTATCATATATTTATAGTATTAAATATGTATATGCGCATTGAGAAAAAGTTTGTGACTACTTCATAGCGTAAGAGTGTGTGGACATAGTGGGAGCTATGTGGTGTTAGAACTGCACATACGTGTTACTATGAATAGTCTAAATATCCCTACTCATAGTTTCATTAAGACTAGACATTAGTAGAGCGGACATACTAGCATCTGTAGACTTACTCCTTGGATTAGATCCAAGCAGGCGATCTCATGAGCTAAAGGTGGTATCTTGAGTTAACACAAGGATGTATTCGGGTAATACTTGGAGACTGCTATAATTTATTTTCCTTTGATAGTCTTCCACTTTGATAGGGTCTCAGATTAGGCAAATTTTTTTTTATTTTGACAATTCAAGGCTCGACTAAAGTTAAGCCTGATTTCCATACCTATGTGATAACATCGGTATTGGCATTAGTAATGTCAGTGTCGGCATTGCCATAATGACATTGTCATTACCACTTCAGCAAAGATTGAGTCCAGTTCGAGCCAAAATCAGACCTAAAAGCCCACACCGATACAGATGTTACAAACATCAGTGTTGTTATTGCAACATAAGTACCGATGTCAATGAGTCAGCAGTAGTTGAATTGCATAATTTCGGGAATAATGGATGCAATAGTTCTCTAAGGCTCTTGTACCCTTGGTTGACCTCTTCAGCATGTTGCACACTGTAGAGTGGTTGGAGAGGGTCCTCCTCCCTTAGATTGGGGTGGTGAAAAGTGAAAAAAGGAGGGCTCATATTAAAAAAAAGGGAGCTCAATTTCGGGCAAGAATAACTGAGAAAAAGAGTTCACTTGCTTTTGAGAGAAAAGTTTGAATTTCATGAGTTTTTGGTTTGTTTTTGGAGAAGGTTCATGAAGGCAAACAAGTTTTTCTTTGAAAAGGTTAAGGAAAGTTCATTAAAAGGGTATGAACTTAGGTTTTTTGGGATTCATTTCGGTAACTTTGAGGTTTAGATTCACAAAAATTGAGTGGGATTCAAGAGGGGAATGTTCTTAGTTCACATACATGTTCAAACCTCTTTTCACTACTTTTACCAAGCTTTAATCCAATAAAACTTGGTGGAGGTGTTATAAACAAAGCCTTATACTACATTTCAGTCATTATCTCTCAAGTTCATGGAGTAACACTTGCTCCATTCTTGGTTTTTCTCAATCGAACAACCTCACTACATCGACTAAAGAAATGAGGAGGACTTCCCAGAGGAGCTTTGTAGATCTCGAAGAAGTGGATTCTAAACCACGGGTTGAGCCTCTGAGTTCCTAGAGTTGTGTTCATACTTATTTGATCATTTGATGTTGTTTCCAAAGTGTTTAAATCCTTGCCATTTTCCCTCTATATTCTAGAAAATTAGGAAATGCTGACGGTTGTGTTGCGATGTCGGTGTCGGTGTCGGTATTGCAATGTTGATACCGACATTGCAACACCAACGCTGGTGTTACCTCTTTTTTCCAGAATATAAGCTTACATGTTACGCACTAATTATGGTTTAATTAACCAAAAATAACTTGTTTACATGAACATACCAAGATCATTGGAATAATTATGTGTTGTATTAGTCTTTTGGGTATATCCCGAGGGAAAATTTAAGTATCGGTTTCCTCTTAAGCTAGATAAAATTATTACCATACTTGAATTTCCTCGGAATATATACGAAAGATAGTGATTATGTTCATGAGCCTAAAATTATTTACGACTTCCATGTATTTGTGAATAATTAAGTTTAGATTAGGAAACCCCCATGAAGGGAACGCCCTATTCTCAGATATCCGACCTGACAAAATTCACATGCGGCATTTTCATTTATAAAATGAGCAACATATTTTTATAAAAATGGATCATTTTTATAACGGAAATCATGAGCCTTTATCGGCACTTTTTATTTGACTCGACCACATGGGGCTTCCAAATATTCAAACAAATATACCTGGTGCATTGGCACATGTTTGTGTTGTGAAAATATTTCATGCCAAATTTTGTGGGTGCAAGTAGATTAGGTTAGATGTATGTTAGGATTTATTTTCCTTCAAGTATCACACTTTAGTAAAAATTATGTATTTGTTAGATCGGTTGTATAATAGGATATAGATGTATTCATTTACCTATATCTCATGTATTTTAAGCAATTTGTATTCCTCACCCCCAAAATATGTAAATAATCCCCCTAGACTGGGCGCATTTACTTTCCTACGTGTTTACTTTCCACACTTATTTATTGCTTTCCGTATGCATGTAAAAATATAACTAAAAAATAATCTAGAATGAGATATCATGATATTGGAATATGGTAGCCACTTGCCTAATATGACTTAAATAATGATGAAATAAGTAACTCATCCAAACCCGAATCTCTATACTACGGTATCATTTAAGCTTAACGAACTCAGGTTGTACCGAATTTCTTAGAAGAGCTGACCTGGGTGGCAACTCTGTATAATGTAGGCTAGAGGTTTAGGCCTCGAGTCTTTGGAATTCATTCCACAACAATAACTCACATTTTTGCAAACCCCATGCCCCATCTCATGGGACCGGTGCTTCGCGGTGACTGCACGGGTAGAACATCGTTCGCTCATAATGGCAACTTTGTTGGGGAGTTCTTCTTTCTTTTTTAACTTAAAAATTTCAAAGATCTTTGATGAGTTAGAGAAAATTTATTGTTTAAGTCAAACCATTTTCCAAGATTTTGATATCCTACAAAGCATATGCATCAGATGGATTAGCCATTAAGTTTAGGGTGCCCTATTTTACAGAGAAGCTTACGAAAGTATCCTATGGGACCCCTTGGCGATCGAAGGTACTTAGTGAATGGATCACTTGTTTCCATGCTGAATGGACTCTCTTGAACCCATTTAGACAAAGGGAGAAAGTTTATCTTAGTGCAACAAGAACCTTCTACATCGACAACCTATTAACCGAACTCGTAAAAGGAATCGTAGACACATCCACTGGGTTTACCAAAACAAAATGCATATATTTTCGTACAGGAATGAACCTTCATATCCTTGCAATTTTAAGATGAATTGAACCTAGAATTAGAAGCCTACTGCTCACCACTTTTCCACTGATAAGTTTAATAACTAATGTTTCCAAGAACTTGTTTGTGAGACTTGGCTGCACTAGTTTCGTAAGGCTTATCGTCAAATAATGGTGCCAAAAACTTGTTCAGGAAAAATGTAGGTGTTGTCAATACCTCTTATCAAATAAAAAAATGATGATAACTGCAAGTATACAGTTGCGATGTAGTTTTAAAAGATATCAAACCCACAGGGAAGGAACCAGGTCTAAGGAATAACAAGGAAAGACAAAATAAAAGAAAATAAAAATAGATTTGAGATTTTTGGATTGGAAGATTAGAATGAAAAGTTGAGTAAATATAGATATGGAAGATTAGAGAATCTAAATATATAGAATCTTCACTTCGAACAAGTATAGTAGAGAAAACATGCAAGTTCAACAAAGATGTTACAACTCACTAAACTAATCTAACAGACTCGGTTCAAAACACTCAGATGTTCAATAATTCACCGCAGAGCAACACATGAAATAACTTTTCTAAACCTAGCGCAAATGAAATAAGACAATTATGAAAACCTAGACAACATCAATACTATGCTTAGTACTGGTCACTCTCACATAGCCACATTTAGCAAGATACCATTCCAAAAGTGTTAGCTAACTAAACAACATTATATCACAAATCCAGTGATTATACACGATATTGTTAACCCCAAAACTACTCTTAAAATTAACTCCAACGTATATAACTTGATTAACATAAAAGACTCAGCACAAAATAAGAATTGTGACACATAGACATATCATAAACTTCGAAATAGAAGTATAAGTAGAAGGCAAAGCAAAGTTGTAAGGTATGCAAGTGAAAGCTAAAGTTGATCAAACCGTATCCACTCTTTAATGGGAGTTCTCAATTCTCTCAATTCCTATGTCTACTTTGAATTTGGTCTCCACCCGTACAGATTCTCCGCTAGGATGCTATTCTTTGCGAATATCGAACAAATGAATATTAAAGAACGAAAACTTTTATTGATAAGTTATTTGCAAGTACACTTATACAATAATAGAGAAATTTAGTGATCGATACAAGGATTCGAATCACTTAAAAGTTTTCTCACTAACACTTAAGAACTTAGCGAATCTATCTACACACACACACACACTATATTTAACTCTTTATATGCACTCTAATGCTGAACACATCCAATGCTACCGTGCATGAAATTTGTGACGTTTTGGAGCCCTATTTATAGAGTTTGAAGGGTTGCATCTATCCAAATGAAGGGTTGTGTCCATTGGTGAAAGATTGCATCTCTTCATTGTGATTGGTTGAGAAGCTTCGATTTAATTCACAATGGATAGGCACCTTTTCATGATTGGTTAACTTCTGATAAGTGTCTTTTCGTTGGTAGTTAATGGTGGTTGATGGAGGTTGATCATGCTTATCTGACGGTTGGTAGTTAAGAAGATAAAACCAGAAAATCATCCAAGTCACGATCGTGAATCTTTGATTGGCAGACTTCTGTTTCTGAAGTATACAAGTCACGATTGTGAAATGCATTTTCTTTAGAAATCTTTTTGTAAAGCCAAATCTTTTATATGAAATGACTTTTCTTAACCTAGGGCAAACAAATTAAGACTATTATATAAACTCGGACAACGTCAATACTATGCATAGTAAGAGTCGCTCTCACATAGTCACATTTACCAAGTTAACATTCAAAAAATGTTGGCTCACTTAACAGCATTATATCACAGATCCAGTGATTATATATGATATTGTTAACCCTGACACTACTCTTAAAATTAACTCTAACGCATATAACATGATTAACATAAAAGACTTAACACGAAATACGCATTATGACACATAGACATATCATAAACTTCGAAATAGAAAGCAAAGCAAAGATGTAAGGTATGCAAGTGAAAGCTAAAGTTGATCAAACCTTATACACTCTTTAATGGGAGTCATCAATTCCCGCAATTCTTGTGTCTGCTTTGAATTCGGTCTCGGCCAGTAAAGAACCTCTGCTAGGATGCTATTCTTTGCGAATATCAAACAAACGAATATTGAAGATCGAAAACTTTTATTGATAAATGATTTGCAAGTGCACTTATACAACAATCGCTCAAGAATATAGAGAAATCTAGTGATCGAAACAAGGATTCGATTCACTTACACATTTTTCACTAACGCTTATGAACGTAGCGAACTCTCTATCTACACACACTATATATAACCCTATATTTGCACTCTAATGCTCTCCTCTCTTGTTGCACTCAATGTTGCACAAAATGTACGAAATTTGTGAGGGTTTGGAGCTCTATTTATAGAGTTCAAAGGGTTGCATTTATCCAAATGAAGGGTTATGTCCATTGGTGAAAGATTGCATCTCTTCATCATGATTGGTTGAGAAGCTTTGATATAATCCACAATGGATAAGCACCTTTTCATGATTGGTTGACTCCTGATAGGTGTCT
>CATIWQ010243016.1:0-13578 GCA_949673415.1 Euphorbia schlechtendalii
ATTGTCATCTAGGCCACATAAATGAGACTCGCTTAACTAAGTTACACAAATGTGGAGACTTAGGCCCAATGGAATGGGCTTCCTATGGTGTGTGTGAACCTTGTTTAAAAGGGAAGATGATTAAGAAACCTTTCAAAGGAACAGGTCAGCGTGCCACTAGTACTTTGGAAATAATACATTCCGATGTATGTGGTCCAATGAGTGTTAAGACACATGAAGGTTTCATCTACTTCATAACCTTTATTGACGATTATTCATGATATGTTTATTTGTACCTTATGAGGCACAAGTCTGAAAGTTTTGATGCTTTTAAAGAATTCAAAACTGAAGTAGAGAAACAGCTTGGGAAAAGTATCAAGACCCTTCGATCTAATCGAGGCAGTGAATACTTAAGCAAGGATTTTTAGGATTATCTAAGAGATAATGGTATTTTATCCCAATGGACACTTCCTTATACACCCCAACACAATGGAGTGTCAGAAAGGAGAAATCGAACCCTACTTGATATGGTTCTGTCCATGATGAGCCAAGCATAACTTAGCAAATCGTTTTGAGGTTATACACTTGTGAGCGCAGTTTATATACTAAAAAGAGTTCCCTCTAAATTAGTTGATCAAACTCAATACGAATTATGGCATGGTAAGAAACCCTCTCTTTCTCACTTGAGAGTTTGGGGATGTCCTGCATATGTTAAATGGACAAGTTCAGATAAGCTGGGTGTTGAGTCTGATAGATATCTCTTTGTAGGTTACCCTAAAGAGACTATAGGGTATACCTTTTATGATCCCAAGGAATAGAAAGTCCTTGTTTCCAAAAATGCTCAATTCCTCGAGAACGAGCATATACTTGCGAAAGCTAGTGGGATCATTCTTGAGTTAGGTACTCAAATTAAACAAATAGACAGTCAACTAATTATACCTACACCTCTTACAAAGATAGTGTAAGCATGGAATAACCTATTATAACAGCTTATTATAACACTGACATTGCATAGTTCAGGTTGGGCTCCTATTGCTCCCTAGCAATACGGTTTTGTTATCACTGATGATAAACATGTCTTCCTTATGGAAGATGATGAGCCCAAGACTTACAAGGAGGCAATGGAAGGCTCAAAATCTGATAAATGGCTTTCAACCATGAGATCAGAGATGGACTCCATGTATGAAAATCAAATTTGGAACTTGGTTGATGCTCCAAGTGGGATTAAGCCCATAGGATGTAAGTGGGTTTTCAAGAAGAAAACCAACATGGGCGGTATAAATTAAGGCTTGCTGTAAAAGGGTACAGTAAAAAAGAAGGCATTGACTATGATGAAACCTTTTCACCGATGGCCATGTTGAAGTCTATCAGGATACTCCTTGCCATCACCGCTCATTACGATAATGAGATTTGGCAAATGGATGTGAAGATAGCATTCCTTAACGGGAATCTGGACAGGGATGTATTTATGACACAACCTGAGGTTTTCACATCTAAGGATGGCTCTAAGGTATGCAAGTTGTAGAAGTCCATTTATGGACTTAAGCAAGCATCGAGGAGTTGGAATATTAGGTTCGATGAGACAATCCGAGAAATCGGTTTTGTATCGAATGCTAATGAGCCATGTGTATATAAAAAGGCTGGTGAGACTGCGATCATTTTCCTTGTATTATATGTCAATGACATATTATTAATAGGAAATGATATTCCTTTTTTTCAGATAGTTAAGATGTGGTTGTCAAGAAGTTCTCCATGAAAGACCTTGGAGAAGCAACTTTTATACTTGGTATTAAAATTTACTGATATAGATCCAAAAGGCTACTAGGTCTTTCACAAAGTACATACATAGAAAAGGTTTTGGGTAGATTTAATCTTGAGCAGTCAAGAAAGGGTTATCTTCCTATGTCTCATGAGATTAACCTTTCTAAATCTGAGTGTCCGAGAACACAAGAAGAGAGACTGCACATGAATGGAATACCCTATGCCTTAGTGGTAAGTTCCATCATATATACTATGGTATGCTCTCGGCCTAACATCTCACATGCATTGAGCATCACAAGAAGATTTCAATATGATTTAGGTGAGAAGCACCGAACGATCGTTAAAACTATCCTCAAGTACTTACGCGGGACTAAGGATATGTTTTTAGTATATGGAGAAGGTGATCTCACTTTAAAGGTATACACTGATGAGAGATTTCAGTCTAACAGGGATGATTATAAATCCCAGTCAGGTTATGTGTTTATGTTTAATGAAGGGGCAGTTGTTTGGAAGAGTTTCAAACAGGAAATGACTGCCGATTCAACCACAAAATCTAGGTACATAGTTACTTCAGAAGTGGCTAATGAAGCTACCTGGCTTAATGGAATTATTGGTGATCTCAATGTGGTGTCTAACATTGTAAATCTGATAGTGGTCTATTGTAATAACAATGGGGCTATTGCTCAAGCAAAGGAACTACGATCTTGTCTGGAAAATGAATATGTACTTAGTAAATTCCATCTCATTCAAGAGATAGTAGCAAGAAAAGATATAAGTTTATAAAATGTCTCAATGGATCAGAATCTAGCGGATGGGCTAATCAAACCATTGACTCAGGTTAAGTATGACCAGCATGTTAACGAGTATGGTATAAATCACATGGCCAATTGACTCTAGTGCAAGTGGGAGATTGTTAGACATGATGTATGCCCTAGAGGCAATTACAGGGATATGCCTTGATTAACTATAATGTACAAACAGTTTCAAATTATAATAATCAAAGGCATCATTGATGAAACAAAGTCCGTGACTAATTCATAATGTAAAACTGCAAAGACATAGTGGGAACTATGTGGAGTGAGAATTGCACATACATGTTACTATGAATAGTCTAAATATCCCTAGTCGTAGTTTCATTGAGACTGGACATCAATGGAGCAGATAGACTAGCATGTGTAGGCTTACTCCTTGGATTAGTTCTAAGCAGACGATGTCACAAGCTGAAGGTGGTACCTTGAGTTAACACATGAATGTATTCAGTTAATACATTGGAGACCGCCATAAGACAAACACTCGGAAATAACTATATCTATGTGTTGTTATCATCTCTTATTGAGTAGCAGTACGAGTATCCTCAAACCTGAGATATTGGTTACCTTATGTAAGAGTTGCTATACTTTGGGTCATACTTATTCATACCCTAGCGATCAGGATGACACTGGTGATTAGGGGTATAGCGATGATCACATGTTCTTAAGCTGTGTAGTCAAGATGGAACCATTACTCCTGATATAGCAATATAATGGAGATGTATCTTAGGGCCCCTTGTTGAAGTGACACACTCATAAACTTCTGATCGGAGTATACGATTGATGGAACGGGATTCTAATTAATCAAGATACAAAACCGCTGAATGGTGTTCTTCGTGAACAAGTCTAATTCCAGGATAGCTATAGTTATTTCATGAGCTAACACTTGATCCGAGCTCAATAAAATGAATGGTACTTAACCTAATGGAAGGAGTTCATTGTACTTATACTACTGCAGAACCGAATCAAGTTACAGGCACGTGACATTCCAAGTATCGGGGGATCATATGCCTTTGCTAGAAAGCCCATTTGATCGTCTAGAGCTATCGGGTTCCATAATGGTCTGGAAAACTGAGACTAAAGCTTCCCGAATGGGAAGCTAAGTTTAGGTTAACCTCTAGTGGCTCTATACTTTAGAATCCTATGAGGTCACACACTTTAGGTCTTTATTAGACCATGTAAAGAACTTATGGAATGGGTCTATACCGAAAATACAAGTTGTGAAATCAATGAGAGGAATTTTTAATTTGTTTAACTTAATTAATAATTCAAATGAATAATGAAAAGATAGGGAAAATAGTCAAAGCGAGAAAGGGAATTTTCCCATTGCATGTGGGCCTCGAAAAGAACACATGTTGTTCAAGGTGGGCCCCACGCAGTTGCCCCACGAGCTAGCATGCTGCAAGTACGCAAGTGCTGCCCATAGAAGCGCTTGCGCGGGCTTGCACTAGCAAGATCTCTAGCGCGGGCCGCAAGCTTGGGCTTGCGATATATAGGTCTTACCTCAGGTGGTGCACGGGTCAACCCGCGGGTCACCATGACCCACACAGTTGACTCGCTAGAGTTAGAGGGGGAGTCTAACACTCCCCCGTTTTTCCCTATAAATAGGCTTTGAAAGCCTCATAATTCACACACACCAAAAACTTTGAGCTTGTTTTCTCTTTGATTTCCACTCTCCTCTTCTATTTTTGTGCGAGATCCTCCACGAGTTTCTCCAAACAAATTGAAGAATTTTTTTTAGAAGGCTCTAAGTTTAATGAGCTTTCGATTTGGATTTTCGGGTTAATTTACGAGTAGTTTAGCAACTGCTATCAATCGACGAGTTCTACCAGGAAAAATATGTTCTTCTTGAGGCCAACATTCCTCAACCAATTCCCACTCAACCCGAGTAGTCCTCTGCTCAAGCTGAGTTACCTGAGGCTGACCCATCCTTGGGTTAAACAGCCAACCCCTAGGTACGTCAAAATCCTACCCCAATTTCTTCTGTAGATCGTACCATTCCTAAACCTGTATATTCTAAGATTCCTTCTTCAATTGTACATTCTCCTCCTCAACCTAAAGAATCTGTAAATTCTCAACCTCCAACCTCTGAAAAGTCACTAGTAAATATTCCTTCTTCTCCTCCTTTAAACACTAAAACTGCAATTATCCCTTCTCTTATAAAACCAAAATCTATTCTCATTTCTTCAACTCTACAAACTTCTGAACCTACCATTTCTTCAAACCCATCCTCTACCCCTCTAACCCCTTTGGTTAGAGAAGTTCCTAATGCTGAGAACTCCGCTCAGCATGGAAAAGCAAGCGGTGATGGTATTGAGGAAAATTTTACAATCAGTGAAGTACCAGTGCTCAACAGTAAGCCAGTCCAAGAGGACTTGGTTTATAAATCCATTTTGGCTTAGATTAGAGAGTTAATGAGGATTCAATTCCCCTCTCTTAAAACTGATGCTGAGTTGGATGGAGCAGTTCACCATGTGCTATTATCTCAGGAATTTATGGACGTGTCCGCTAAAGCTAAAGATAAAATTACAAAGTTTGAGGAACATTCAAGTTTTCCTTCTGAATCCCTCTACTTTGAGGAGTTTGAGAAGATTCACGGAAGCTTGTTTGTGATTTTCAACCATTTGGCAAAGGAGAGCGCTAAAAGTTTAGTGGATAAGATAGCTTTAATCCTATCCGGGCTGTCTGATTCTATAGCTCAGCTCAGTGCAGTTGTCTCCTCTATCCCTACATATACTATGCTCGCTATTGCGGTGGAAAGAAAGATGAAAGGAAGTACTGACATTGTTGTTGAGTAGCTGAGTAGCTTGAACATTACATTGGTGGCTCAAGTTACACAATTTCATCAGTTTGGTGAGGAGTAGGCCAAAATAAAGCGCAGCTTGGATCAAAAAATTGAAGATGTCCATAAGGAAGTGGAGACCACTAAGGACATCGATCATAGCATGGCTAAGGTTCTAGAATCCATGTCTAGGCTCCTGGTGAACCAAGACAAGAAATTGGATCGTTTGTCAAAGGTAGTGGAAGAGAATAGTAAGAAAGCTGAGAAACCAACGCTTGACCTTGATGTGCTACCTGAGAAGATGGAGTCTACTTGCAAGCTAATCAACAACAATATTGATGATAGAGTATCCAACAAGTAGAAGGCTCTCATCGATGCAATGGGAAAGCTATTCCCTGAGCAAAATGAGTCTCTTGAATTAGAAACTAGCCTCTTTATGCACAAAAAGCTAAATCTGATGAAGTCTAGAACCCAAGCGAATAGTACGTCACAGTAGTTAAATGTTTTGGAAATAGAAAACTGTCTAGGATAGTGAAATTAATTGAGTACTAAGTATACTCTTAATTAATGAAGTTGACTTGAGTTCATTTAAGGAAAAACAACTCAATTTGCTGAGTAATTAATAAAGTTACGGCTTAGAGTAGGAAAAGCTGAGTCTATGCTGAGTACTACATTGTTTAGAAGTATATAAACTCAATTATGCTGAGTTAGCTTTTATTAATTAAAAGCTGAATTGTTTGACACTTAGAGAATCAAATGACACTCATGCTGTGAACGTTTTCTATGAGAATAGTATATTCTTTCAATGCTTTTCAGGTTAAAAAGTTTTGAAATTAAAGAAGATTTCTAGTGGCCCTCATAAGACAAAAAGGTTTCAGTACGAAATGTCGGAGATTCCTCACTAAAGTCGAAGGCAAAAGGAACTCTCTATCATGCGCCATTTCTCAGTGTCTGCGTGCGGGCTTGTCAGAGTCAGCAAATGTCAACCAATCTCAAGATTCCACGTTGCATTTCGCATGCCTCTCTCTCAAACCATTTTGCTTGAAGAGAAACAAGATTTTGTCAACAGAATTTTATCACGCCTCAATGTTCAAATTTCTTTATCTAAACGTCTTGGAATTTGTCTCTAATGGGAAGATTCTAAAGATATGAAGGGAAGATAAATTGAAGACCTACAAGGATGAAAATTTTGCAATTGCTACTTCGTAAAGCTTCAAATATAAATAGAAGACTGAAGCAAATGTTCAAACTTGGTGAATCACCTTGAATTTCTTTAAAAGATGAAACTTTGCGCAAATAATCCCAGCTTCAAGAAATTCCAAATACAAGCAATCAGCAAACATTCATTTCAAATCTGTTTGTAACAGAGAGAACCAATACTTAGATTTAATATTGTAAGGATTCAACAATTTATAAGTTAAATTCAGTCCGCAATCTTTTATTCAAATCTGAGTGTTATTTTGTGAAGGGTACCCAAACTGAGTTAAGTGGTAGTTAGAAAGAAAAATACTTTCTGTAAAACGTGTCTACCCGTTGTAAAGACTACTCTGCCTAAGTAAGGAATGAACATTAGTGGATTTAAGCTCAGAGAAGGAATCCGGGGATTGGAGGTAGGCTCAGGGTCGAACTACGATTAAACCAGGTGTTGAAGTTCTAAACTTTCACTTTAACTTTTATTACGCCCAGCTCATTCATCATTCTTTCTTTCATTAAGAGTTGTGCTTGAACCAATTCAAGCTGAGTTGAGTACTTAACAAGAGATTGTAGATAAATTGTATCAGCAAAGCTAAGCAGTTTATAAGTTTTTATACCAATTTAGCATGCATCTAAAAACTTAACTTGGTTAAATATTCTTATAAATCTAAGAGGTAACCAATAATCACATTCACCCCCCCTTTGCGGTTGTTTATAAGTTGTCTAAGAACCAATAAGTGGTATCAGAGCGAGTGCTCAACTTATTGAGTAATCGTCTTTGAGTAAAAGATCCATAAATAACTTACAACAACTACATTTATGGCTAAAGTGAGGCAGTTCTCCTAAAAGTGGGAATGTCTATAACCAGGCCTAGAACTTGGAAAAGAAAAATAGAATGTTTCTTGACCAGGAGTAATAGATCTCGAAAGGTGTGAAATCGCATGAAAAATTTCATTCAATCGTAAATTATGCAAGCTTGGCTCACGATCAAAAGATTGGCCCCAAAGTTCCCACTGTTGTGAGGAACGAAATTCATGTTCTAGTAGATTCAGAGGACTATGACGATGCTGATCTGAGGCTTCTCAAGGAGAATGCCGCAGTGATTAATTATTTACACTATGCGCTAAATCTTAGTGAGTTTAACAGGGACTCGGGCTACGAGATAGCACAGGAAATCTAGAAAAATCTGGAGATTACCTACGAGGGGATGGATATGGTCAAGGAGTTGAAGATCAATCTCATGCTGAGGGAGTATGAGATGTTCTCAATGAGTGCCAGTGAGGGTATTCAAAGCATGAATACCAGGTTCATTAACATCATCAATGAATTGAAGATATTAGGGAAGGAGTTCACTAAGGAAGAGCTCATGAAGAAAATTCTCGCACTCTTATCGTAGAGTGGAATTCCAAGAAGAGCGCTATTGGGGAAGCTCATGATCTAAAGACCTACAGCTACAATGAGCTGATAAGCACCTTGCTGACTCACAAGATGTCTCTGAGGAAGTATTATGATGACTCCAAAAGGAGTTGAGGAAAGGAAAGAGAGGGTAAAGACATTATCCTAAAATCAATTTCATCTGATGAGTCTACTAGTTGTGACTCTGATGAGCAAATAACCCTTCTGACCAGTCATTTTAGATGCTTCATGAAGAAGGATGGGATGTTCAACAAGAAGAAGTTTCCTGCTAAAAATAAGTCAACTCAGAACAAACGTGGAGCAGAGGAAAGACCCAAAAATGAGCACATCAAAGACATTAAATGCTTTGGCTATGGAGAAAAAGGCCATATCTAATCAAGCTGTCCAAAGGTGAAGAAGGATAGATTCAAGAAGAGGTTCAACAAGAAGAATGAGGCACTTGCTACCACATGGAGTGATTTAGAAGAGTCTTCATCGTTTGATGAAGAAGCAACTGATTCAGCCAAGCTTTGTCTTATGGCCATCAAGAATCAAAGGGGTGAAGGCTCAGCATCTACCTTTGGTAGAGATCAAACTGCTGCTGACTCTGAAGTTGAGCGCAACAAGGGAAAGGCTACTCAAGCTAAGGTACATCCTGAAATTCCTTTGTGTATTGAAGAATTCACCCAGGCTCTCTTTGATGTTATGAAACTGGCTTACAAATCGATGAAAAACATCAAAGAGCTAGTGAGGAGAAGTGAAGATTTGGAAGACACTATCGCTTCCTTATCTCTTGATATCTGCTTTCTTCAAGAAAAAGTTGAGTATTAAGACTATTTAACCATCAAGCTCACTAAGGAATTAGATGAGTTGATTGCTGATTTAACAGCTTTGAAGAAGAAACGGGATCCTCCTCCAGCCAACAGTCAATCTCTGAGTAACCAAACTCGTAATTCAAGAGGAACAATTCCACTAAAAAGAAGAAAGCGAGCCAGCCTAAAATAAAGATGGAGTGTTGTATTTATGGAAAAGCTAGACCTGCCACATTAATGTGTAGGTATAAAAATGGTAATTATAATGAGTACAACTGGAGTAATGTAAGCACTGCTAACAAGGGAGGACCCAGCTTGAAAGCATGGGTACCTAATAAAACGTAACTAGTTTGTAGGTAACCCTTAGATCCGTTGATGACTCTAGAATGTGGTATGTGGATAGCAGATGCTAAAGGTATATGATGGGAGATGAAAGCTAGTTCATCTCATTGGAGCGTAAAAGAAATGGAAGCCTCAGTTTTGGAGATAACTAAAAAGGTAAGATTGTAGGTGTCTCTCCTTCAATCGAGGAGGTTTTTCTGGTCAAAGGTCTAAATTTCAACTTTTTTTAGTGTAGCCCAATTGTGTGACAAAGGCAGAAAGGTTACATTCGACTCAGCAGGCTATTTAGTTATTAACTATAAGATTGATTCTACTATTCTCTTTACTTCCAGAATCAATAATATTTATATGATTAATTTATCCCTTGGCTCCACTAATATGTGTCTTGTATCTAAGGAGGATAATTAGTGTCTTTAGCATAGAAGGTTGGGTCATATTAATATGAACATTCTATCCAAACTGGCAAAAAGCAATTAGTTGTGGGTTTACCCAGTATCCGATTTGAAAAGGATAAACTGTGCTCAACTTTCCAGCTAGGTAATCAAGTTAAGAAATCTTTTAAGTCAATTAATCACGTAGTAACTAAGTGACTGTTGGAGCTCCTCCACTAGATCTTTTCAGTATAGTCCAGCCTATGAGCATGGGTGGTAAGAGATAATCATTGGTGGTTGTGGATGACTTCACAAGATTCACTTGGGTAGTCTTGTTGAGTAGTAAAGATGAGACATATGAATCTTTTGTCAAGCTTAGTAATTGGATAATGAATCAAATAGGAACTAAAATCAGTAGAATCCGAAGTGATCATGGACGTGAATTTGAGAATTTCCATTTCGAAGAATTCTGTTCAGCACATGGCATTGACCATGACTTCTCTTCTCCATGTACGCATCAACAAAATGTGGTTGTAGAAAGGAAGAATAGAACTATAGTTGAAATGACTGGATCCATGCTGAGTGATAACAACCTACCAAAGTACTTTTGGGGAGAAGCTATAAACACAGCTTGTTACATCTTTAATCGAGTTTTTAATTTGCCCAATTCTGGAGAAAACACCCTTTGAACTTTGGCGCAGGCGCATGCCTAAGATTAGTCATCTCAAATCATTTGGCTATAGGTTTTTTATTCTTAACACCAAGGAGAAACTAAGAAAGTTTGATCCTAAGTCTAATGAAGGTATCTTTTTAGGATACTCAACTAACATCAGGGTATATAGAATATATATCAAAAGAACCGGCCTATTAAAGGAGTCTATGCATGTAGATTTCAATGAAACTAACAATGAAGATAGATGTCCATCTGATGAAGATGAAGGAGTAACCCAGCAAGCAGATCCACTGATCATGCCACCCTGTGCTGCCCAACCCAATGCAAGAACCTGAAGTTGAGGAAGTCAAAGATGATGATAATCTTTCAATCAACTTCAATGATGGAGAAGATCAACCTCAACCTCAGCAACCCATTATCGATCCTCCATCAGTTGAACTGAGCCTACCAAGAGAGATTAGAGTTCAACGCAAACATCCACTAGGCAGCATAGTTGATGATGTGCATAATCCGTTGATGATGCAAGGTTAGCTCAGCAGGATGATGAGTTATCTAGCCTTCATTTCATTGATCGAACCTAAGAATTTTAAAGATGCAAAAGGAGATGATTATTGGATGATCACAATGCAAGAGGAGCTGGATCAGTATAAGTGCGATGATGTTTGGGATCTAGTTTCTAAGCGAAAAGGGAAATAAATTATAAATGGGTTTTCAAGAATAAGCTAGATGAAGATGGCTCTATTGTCAGGAATAAAGCTAGGCTTATTGTGTAAGGCTATAATATCAATAAAACATCGATTATGATGAGACTTATGCTCCTATAGCATGACTTGAAGTAATTCAAATCTTATGTGCTTTTGCATCCCATATGAACTTCAAATTTTTTCAAATGGATGTCAAGAGCACATTCTTGAATGGATTCATCCAAGGAAAAGTATATGTTCACCAGCCTCCTAGTTTTGAAGATCCAAAGAATCCTAAGCATGTTTTCAAATTGAAGAAAGCTCTCTTCGAATTGAAGCAAGCTCGTAGAGCTTGGTATGAGGGGCCAACTAATTTCTTAAGCAGCAAAGGTTATGAAAGAGGGAAGGCAGGTACAACTTTGTTTATCAAGCGAAGAAAAGAAGATGTGTTGCTAGTCTAAATATATGTTGTCATATTTGGAGCAACTGATGAGAAGCTATGTAAGAAATTCAGTAACCAGATGAAAACTGAGTTTGAAATGTCTATGAAGGGAGAACTCAACTTCTTCCTTGGTTTTCAAATCAAGTAGATTGAAGATGGAATTTTCATTAGTCAAGCAAAGTATGCCAGAAAAGTCATGAAGAAGTTTGATATGGAGCATTCGAAGCCAATGTCCACTCCCATGGCCACTAATACTATCTTGAGTAAAGATGAAGCTGGTAAACCTATGGACAACAAGTTTTACAGAGGAATCATAGGCTCTCTTTTTTATCTCACAGCTAGTAGGCCTGACATACAATATGCGGTGTGTTACTATGCTCATTGTCAAGCTGATCCTAGAGAATTTCACTTAGCAACTGTAAAGAGAATTCTCAGGTACTTGCAAGGCTCGATTAAAGCAGGTCTGTGGTATACCAATAGCTTAGATTTCACTCCAAAGGGATTCATAGATGCTAATTATGGAAGCGATAAGGTTGACAAGAAGAGTACAACAGGAGGATGTCATTTCCTTGGAGAGTGTCTTATCTCATGGTACAACAAGAAGCAAAATTCTATCATGTTGAGTATAGCTAAAGCTGAGTACATGGACATAGGAAGTTGTATAGCACAACTGTTATGGATTAAGCAGCAACTGGAAGATTATGGTACAAAGTCAAATTGTCTCAAAGTTATGTGTGATAACAAGAGTGAAATTGGCCCATCCAAAAATTCAGTTCAGCATTGTAGGATGAAGCATGTAACATCAGATATCACTTCATTAGAGATCATGTGCTAAGAGGAGATGTCAAGCTGGAGTATGTTCCTTTTGAGGAACAACGCTTTGGCATTTTCACCAAGCCATTGCCAAAGGAGCAATTCAATACTCTCAGGTAGTTAATTGGTATGGCTAATCCACGTTGAAGAAGAAGAAGAATTAAAAACTCAGAATTTTGGCTAAGTGTTAACGATCAAGCCTTAATTCAACTAGGAGAAGACATGTGGATAACACTATCTATATTTTAAAGTAATGGCATGAGGAATAGTTTCACGGTTAAAATCAAATCTACGTTTTTCAAAAACATGTGCGTTTGAATTGGAATCATTTTCTTCAAAACTCACTATTTTACTAAGGCGATTAATCTAATGTTAATCTCAGTATTGATTCTCATCATGAGCTGAGGAAGCGCCATGTACCCCTGAGAGAAGTCACTTGTCTATAGAAGCTGAAGTTGAAGAGAAAAGGTTACTTGCTTTTGTTAATTTGAATAAGAAGCATTCGAACCCTAATTCTCTTTTCTCTCAAAATTTCTTCATCTTTCTCTCAAATGGTGATAACTAGGACCACCTTCAGGATCCGCGCTACAACAACAATGAAAATTGTTGTCAATGCTGAAGGAAAGATGGAAAAACTCACTTTGGAATAAGGAACCTTTCTCACTAATGTGGATTGGGCTGATGACTTGTAGTTTGGACCCATCTATAAGGTCGATTATGAAGGTCTGCTAAGGAATAGGACCATGTACAGGGTCATCAAGAAACAACACCTTAACGCCTTTCTATAGATGGAAGGCCCAACCATTGTTGGGGCTTTCTACTCTAACCTCTACATAATCCAAGGGCTCAACGACGTCTTGCTGATGGAGTTTGGGGGAAAATGAACCTTAATTTGCTCAAGGCTGATAGGGAGCATTTTGAATATGCCTAGTCAAGGCACTCAGCTCAGGAGAATTGATGATGAAGATGCCATTGTCATCCAAGAAGAATGGGAGATCCCCTCCAACTATGTTTCGGGGGAGATAACAACGAGCGATATGAGTGGGACCGCGATAGTATACCATGAGCTGGTGGTGAAGATGGTACTACCAAAGACTGGGTGTGAGCACGGGATTTTGTACCAGCTCGCGCGTTCAATGATGATGGCTTTTCGGGAAATTTATCCTCGAATCACACGATTTTCGACCATCCGATGATCTTCATACGGGAATCCTCCTCGGACGTTTTTAAATTATTTATCTATATATATATATATATATATATATATATATATATAAAATAATAATAATAATAAAAAAAAATAATAAAAAAAAATAAAAAAATAAAAATTTATTGTGGCAGCCCTCGCGAGGCTGTGCGAGGCAGCCTCGCGAGGATGCTGCCTCGCGAGCGGCCCTCGCGAGGCTGCGCGAGGCAGCCTCGCGAGCAGCCCTCGCGGGGACTGCTCGCGAAGACCATTGGTACCCTCGCGGGGATTCCCGCGAGGGTCCATCGCGGCCTTCGCGAGGGGGTCTCGCACGCG
>CATIWQ010243020.1:0-26237 GCA_949673415.1 Euphorbia schlechtendalii
GTGATCCTCCCGCCATTCCTCGTGGGTTTGCTTCACCTTCAGCTTGTACTTGGCCTTATGACACTCGTACTTATGCTAAAGATCTCACAGCGCCACGGTGTTCCCTTCAGCGACAGTCTTCCAATACCTGAGCCCCTTCTCTACGTTCTCCAAATCCTTCGCCACCTGGGCTTTCTTCTGCTCCTCCCTCGCCGACTCAGCCCTCAAATCCTCTATCAGCGCCTTCAGCCTTTTCTCCCTCAGCTTTGGCGAAGGATTGGATGGTGGCCAACGCCACGTTATGCTTCTCCTCCAGCCCCCCAAAATGGTCTTCAACAACTCCTTCCTCCTAGCCTCGGAATCCGCCAAGTCTACGAGAGCTTACGTTAATTCTGCAACCTAATTTTTGCCAGCCTCCCCCATCTTCCTGGCGGCCTCCTCCATTTCAGCAAGAGCTTCACGCTCTTGCTGAACCTCCTTCAGCCTCTTTGCACTTCTTTGAGATGTAGCATAAGCAACTTCCACTTGACGCTGTGCCTCCATTAGCGCCTTCACTACACGATGTGCAGCAGCAAAAGCCTTGAAAAAGAAAATAAAGAGGTAAATTAGACAGCACAAACCAACAGCTCGGATAAGTCATACACGCATGACATCAATCAATACCCAAACCTATGCTTAAAGGAATTCTCACCAGTAAAGCTTGCTGCTCGGCATAGGCCCCCAGCTAGGCAGGACCCATCACATTGAAACAAGCATCTTCACTAGGGAGCTCGGTGTAACGCCCCAGCTCATTGACCACCTCCGCCCTCAGTAGAGACACGTCCTCACCATGAACCATCCGCCACAACTACAAAAAAAAGGAAGAGACAAATCTCAGCAACGGCAAGGAAGAATAAACAAACAAGGAACTTTACAACTAGTCAACCATACCAGATCATATTTGGCCCATTGGACCTGCTCCTCCTCCGTTAGTGGAGCTTTCCCCTTGGAAAACTTCCCTCCAACTTCACCATCACTACGGGGATGCTTTTATCCCCTCTCCCTGATCTCCACACCCTTCGTGGAGGCGGTAGGAATTTCCCCCTGGAAGGAGGCTCCCTGAGGCTGGCCATAGTAGCCACTGCTCTGGGTGGAGTGGTTTCTATGACAACCACTCCCTCATCTACCTTGACGGCCTCCTGTTGAATAGCAAGAGGATCTAAATTCCCTTGCTCAAGAAGTTGCTGAGCCCAGCCCCCAGCAGCAATCTCCATATTCGGCGTCCCCTTCATCACCGTTGTAGATGTAGCACCAACAATTACCACCTCAGCCCCCCTCCCCGCTACCAGTGAGGCAACCTCAGCCGCTTGCATCCTCGCTGCTACCACTGCAGGAACAATTTTTGATTTCCACTTAGTACGAGCCATTTCTACAAATAAAAAGAAAAGCAATTATTAGTTTTTCAAAATCTCACCACCCTCAGCAGTCAAATCGGTATAAGTGATGGCCCCTTGATCCATCCAGCAAAAGAGGCCATTGGGTTGCCTAAGTTAATACTCTGCCACACGCCAATGGATGCCGGGCTGAATTTGATGAATAATTTCTGCCTCTCGGTGCTGCGACGGGCTTAAATCCTTGGCTCGGTGCTAATTATAGGGATCCTCAGGTGTGCGGTTCCAACGGGTATGGAAAGGGAACTTCCCATCCCTCAACCGGTTCGACGCACCCCTCTCTACTTAGTCAGGGGACAGGAATATCCAAAACCACTTATCTTTAAAATTCCTTACATGAGATTGCTTCTCCACCGGTTTCGGTGTGGTCTCTCTCGTGCTCCCCCAAAACACTAAAGCTTCTGCGTGCATTGTGCGAGGCTTGAAGAAAAGGCGGAACACACGCCCCGAGAGGATAAAGCCCAGGTCGCGACACATTCGCTCTAGGACAGCTAAGACCCAGGCATTGGGATGCAATTGCCCAGGGCACAGGCTAAATTCCCGTAGCACATCCACCACACCAACATCCAGGGGGAAGCGGAATCCCCAGTGCACTTGCTAGCAAAGCACAGGCACTAAGTCCTCCCTAGGGCGATTCTACATCACTTCTCCCTTCTTTGGTGCCTTTCCTAAAACACCGTGCGAGGCCCCCACCAATAGCTGAAAAATTTCGCTAGCCTCTTTCTTCTTAATGGTGGTGGGTGTTTGGCAGTCCGCCCCTTTGGCAGGGAAAGGAGAGGAAGACTCCCCCGCCACAAACTGGCGGCGCGGGATAGAATTCGAACCACCCCCCATCACCTCCACCTCAGCGGTGACCTTGGGGCCCCTTAAGGATGACACCGTTGTAGCAGAATGAGGATCACGCTCCTCCGCCGGTTACCGACGACCGGCACGATGGACCAAGGCACTGGAATCAGAAGAACTGGAAGACATTCTACTGTATATAATAAGAGAGAAAAAAGGGTTACTCACTTAGCGGAAGAACAAGAAAGTTGGCGACGATTTGTCAAAAGAAGGTAACAAAATTGGAGAGCAAATAGCAACATAGTATTTTTGAAAGCAAATTCAAGCGAACGAACAAAGGAGGAATGCACACCCTAATATATACAGCAAATCGCGTGGAAAACGAAGAGATATACCCATTCAATGAAGCACAGTCATCATTGCTATTTCAAACGGTGGAAGAAGAAAGGCCTCGTCAAATCAACAATCGCAGCTCCAAGAAACGATGCCACGCGTGTCTATGGTACGGTCGCAGACCTCTTTAAGGCCCTAAAGAGCCTTCACTTGGGCTCGTTGGGGGGGACTCCTGATATCAAGGCCCACTAAAGGCCCAAATAAGCAAGCCTTGGCTCAAAAACAGACTCCATAGTCAAACACCTCGGCATAGCCGCGCGTTGAAACCACTTCAGCAGAGCAACCAAATGCCCTCAGCGCTACCCACCGCGCTTGGGCTGAAATATCATCGGTAAGACCCTTGCTGATCCGGCGCACTCCTTCTCTTTCCTCTGTCGCATTAAATACAACTCTGACTGGTAGGGATGAACCATTTAATGCTCCGACAGTTGAAAAGATCCTCAAGCGGCTTACCACATGCTCACAGCTTGTAGGCGGACCTCACAGATCATCATTACATGTATCCCTATAAATAGCAAGATGGTTTCCCACTTTAGAGGTAACTGTTACTCCAAGAATACACACTTATCACCCTTCTCAGAGAGCTAACTTTAGTATCGGAGGGTCTTCGCCGGAAACACTTCTGGTCGAAGACTTGTTTTGTAGGTTCCGGAGACTTCGAGGACAACGGACTTCACTCAACGGATACCAGATTGTTACTGTTATTTTGTTATTCTCACACTCCTGATCATTTATGCGAGGTATGGATTGGTTTCCTTTGTTTATTCTATGTAAACATTGCAACTTCTGACTAATTTTGGCCTTTTTAAAGTTGTATTGTCATGGACAAACTTATTTGTTTTGGTATGTTTTGTATGTCATGGACAGACTTATTTGAATTTAGTGTTAAAATTGTGCTACAGTAATAATCTTGTGGCTTTAGTGAATTAATCTGATGTTTGATGGTATTTTGCATTTAGTGATTGAAATTGTGTTACGGTAAAAATTTGTTGGTTTTGGTGGAGTAATCTAATAACTAATATACATAATTTACTTTAGAAGGATATAAAGAACAAAAACATGACAGGTCAATCGAATATACATAACTAAAGATCATATATTATCAGAAGGAATGTTCATAATAACAGGTCAATCGAATGCTTTCTAATATTACAATAAATAAAGAACAAAAGCATGACAAAAAACCATTAATTTACCTCTGTCGATGTTGGTTCGCTACTTGAGTGTAGTGGGACATGAATTTCATCTTCCACTGAAACAAAATAAAACTCGAAAGGATCAAATTGAGAATCGTGATTATAAGAAAAAGTTAACTATAACCATCAAAAACTGAAAGAATTGTTTGAATACGATAAGAAATTGATGAGTCTGAATACTTTGAAAAGAAGAGATGGAATACAGGGAGACGTGAATGGAACAGGAGAATAAGGGACTAACGTTAACGTTAGATGGAGAGATGGAGAGATTGAGGTGTTAGATACTTAGGATTCTCTTTGACACATGGAAGAAAGTTAATGGGGGAAAGGATTGGGGACAGTAATTCAGAAATTTTACACAGCACCTGGTAATCACATCTCGGATTAGTGCCCATCCACACATTTATTGACATCTGTTTAAGTTTAATAGTAATTAATCTCAACATTGAATTCCTACTATTATGGCAGTTTCCTTCGTTAATTAAAATTGCTTGGGCATTAATCTGAGATGTGATTACCGGGTACCGTGTAAAATTTCGGAAAATTGGGACAGAGGATTTTTTTCCTAATGAAGCTCTACTTGGTCCGACCCAATGCAAATAAGTACGTGCAATATATAAATTATTCAGATTAATAATCTTATATTTAAAAAATAATAATCACTTTACTGTTTTCTTTATATGATGAGTGTAAAATTTAATCCATCATAGTATGTATAACTCAGTAAGTGTACCCGGGCTTTGAAAAATCAGGCCCGCAAAATATGAGCCAAATTGGACGGAACTGGACCATCAAGAGAAGCCAACTGGACCCGGCTCAGTCCAGCTTTCAGTGAACAAGTCAGTGCAACCCTTTGCTGGCCACCGTTATCCTAGAAATTACAAAACCCGAATAAAATAATAAGCCCGGCGGGGGCAGGTGCAGCGTAAATCCTGAGACCAAACAAATCGAGTCTTGACCAACTCTCGAACATCGATCTACCAAGGCAGGTATCTGATCTCTTCTCGGAGAAAAACTGGCGCGTCTTTTTAGAAGAGAAAGGATTCAACAATGGCGAAATTGAAAACCGACTCTCCTCTCTCCCGCCGAATCGTTCGCGCTTTCTTCGATTTTCTAGACTCTGGTAATCTTCCCCCTCCCCTCATCTTTTTTTACTGCTTTTGACATTTGTCCTCACTGTATATGCATCGTTTTTATACCACAATTTGTTGAGCTTGTTCTTCTGGTTAATTTCTTCCGCTTTCTGTTTCTTTTTTTTCTTCAGTTGAACCTTCGCCTGGAGTTGATCTTGAAGGGTTAGAGGTTGCTAGGGAATGTTTGACTGAGGCATTTAAAGTTGATTCAACTTCTAGTTCTACCAACGAATATACAAAACCTGGTTTGTTGATTGACTTCTTTCGTTCACTTGAGAATAACGAAAATGAGAAGATCAAAGCCGATCAAAGTCAGGGAGCTACTCCAGTGGAGAATCCTGTTTTATCTGGTGGTCAGAATGCTGCTGATGCTAGTCATTCAGAACCGTTTCAGGTTTTTTTTCTATATCCTCCTTTTTCTTATAGCCGTCTTCTCAAGTTTAATCGAATCACATTTCAAGGAGAAAATATAATGGTCTATACGAAGAAGGATGCATGAAAATTTTTGTTATAGTCTAGCTTGGGCATCATCAATTTTTAAGAGTTAGAGAAGCTAAGATGGATGTTTTAGGAAGAAAGAAATCGAAGCTCTGATCACTTAAAGTAATTGGGTGGAAGCTCCATACATAATAGGTATCCGGAGCTTTTTTTCTTCCCAGCGACACCAACCTTTTGCAATGACCTGCTGCCATGCTTTCCCCTAAAATTGCTTGTTCTCTCAATTTGAATGAGCTATTATGTTTATAAAATGATAAAGGAATTTAGCAATAAATCCTGCTACGGAAAAAATTAATTCTGATACAGATGATATAATGCTATTTGTTGAATAACTGTGGTGAACAAAATCTCTTTTGTTGTTTCTCGTTTCAGGGTTCAATTTATGCCAATTTCCATGTATGGTATTTTTTGTGTGATACAATTAATTTATTTTGAAAATATACTTGCTTGTAGTTTTTATTTTTGTTCTTTCATAATAAATTTGAGTTATCATTTATCTCTGAAATTGAATATAACTTTGCTATTTTGATCAGAGTGATGATTGGACGCAACCTTCTTATCCAATGGGTAGGTTGGTGTTTTTTTTAATAATAGGCTTGTTTTGAGAAGCATTAAATTTTGGCTGTGTTTATTGCTTTTGTTTGTTGTATTATATTCATCCTTGGCACGCTGTATGAGCAACAAGAATCCCAGTACTAGTAATAAGGGCTACATCCATACTTCTCATAAGAATTATTATGCTTCATATTTATTCTTTCTACAAAGAAAACTATAAGTCCATATATGCTAATTGATGGTTATAGGATTCTTTTGAAACTTGAAACTATGTTAAATATGAGATTCTCATGGGTTACTACTCACCTTGAAAGAGTAAAAGTAATTATTTCACTGCAGGCAATAGTTCTTTGTTTGTTCTTTTATTTTATTTCATTCCACATCCTTCTTTCCGGCAGCTGGCACTTGCTATATTTTAGTTTGGTTTTGCCTGCACCTCCCAGTTTTCAGTTTACAGTTTTATACCAATGGAAACAAATGTTAGGGATTGGAACCTTTAGTTATATATTTGGTAGAATAATCAGTAGCAAACTTCTTTGGAGTATATTAATATACTATTTTACAAGATAAGATGTCCATGGTCTCTCAGCGAGACATATTTTAACTTGTATGAATTTTATTTTTGTTCAAAAATTCATGTTCATTTCTAATTGTAGAAGTAAATTTTGAAGTAATAGAGTTTCAAGGGTTGGAAATGACCTGACCTGTGGTAATAGTTTTAACCACCATAAAATTCTGCTTTAAAATATATTGCTTTGAGTTATACACTTGTGTATTTGCACTTTGCAGCGATATGATGCTTTATCACTTATTGGTTTTTAATATCTTTGGCAGGGGTATCCAAAGATGAACTCTTTGGGCAATTCTTTGCTGCCCTAGAGAAAAATCACTATTTCAAGGCCACGACTGATGGGAATGACAATCCTGTTCAAGTGGATAAAGCGACATGCTTGTTTCATGATGCTCTAAATGTAATTTAGATTTGTCACTGCCATGTTTACTAGGTGCATTAAGAAGATAATTCATGATTTTTTTAGGCTAATATCCATCGAGAATTTATTATATGCTGTTGGTCGTCCCGTATGGGTCCAACATATGCCATTCATTGTACCAATTGCAGATATTGATTATTGATTAACCCCCTATTGTATCAATTGCAAATATTGATTAATAAACAGATAATGTCTTAACAGGAGATGCAGAAATCTGGATGCCAATCGTATAACAGGAACAGCTTGGCAGAAACATTGAAGTCTCAAGGTGCATAATTATATGGCATTATGATTGTATACACAGTGTATATTCTGCATATCCTTAGCAAGATTATTGCATCAAAAAACACTTTAGATGCTTGTATGTTTTTAAGGAGCAATATTGCGCGTAGCAGCATCAGCCATGGAAAGTGTGAAGGGGAATTGGGAATAAGTTTTAATATGTTCTATCTTTTGTGAATATAAGCTGATAATGCTGTACGCATTGTCTTTGCTTTTCAGGTAACCAGGCTATGCAAGCAAAGTTGTATGCGGAGGCAATCGAATTGTATTCGTGTGCCATTTCACTTTATGAAAACAATGCTGTATACTACTGTAACAGGTACCTTCCAATCAATAAACAGATGTATTGATTTAAAAAATTTTCTTAGTTTGCTGGTGAGATTAGTCTTTGGGTGTTGCTTCATTACTATGATGGTACATTGCTATCATTATAAAAACTTAATTATTCACCATTCCGAGCTGTTAATATACATCTGCCAGTGTTATTTGTTGTCTTATTCTTTGTTTGGATCAAAAGATATGTTCCTTCGTACTAGTCGTATGTTCCTTGCATGACACTCTGTCTTATTTTTGTTTACATCCAAGTTTATTTGTTGTCTTATTCTTGTTTGGATCAAAAGTTTGTTCTTCTGTTTGTACTAGTCTTTTGTCTCTTTCTTGTTTACATCCAAGTTTATTTGTTAGTAGTGTGTGCATTACGTCCTGTTTCATGATGAATTTTGTATGCCATCTCTTTTAACTTCTGATAGCCATTACTCCCTTGATAGTAGTTTGCACTAGGGCATATTTTTTATGTCACAGTTCAGTTTTCAAATTGTTAAGCGAGATGTATACATGTCAGGGCTGCTGCCTATACTCAAATTCAGAAATATACTGAAGCAATCAGAGATTGTTTTAAATCCATTGAGATCGACCCCAATTACAGCAAGGCATATAGTCGTCTTGGACTAGCATATTATGCCCAAGGGAACTACAGGGATGCTATTGATAAGGGATTTAGGAAAGGTTGGTCTCACATCTTACTTCTAGTTTTTCGTTATTGATATTCTTATATTGCTATATACATGAAAGCTTATGGCACGAATTTGAGCTGTAATCGTTGTGTATTGGTTATCATATTGGTAGATAAGCACTTTTCTGATTTATTCCATAATTAGTTTACCATCTTGCTTAATTAGATCTCTGTTGGTGCATCTGGATCACAGCTTGGTAATACTATACCATGGAGTAGAAACTTAATATTTCTTTTTTCAAATTCTGATATCCTTCATGCTCTTAAAGTGATGAATCTCATTCAACCTAAGACAGGCAGCTAGTTTAAATGGGGTTGCTGAGTTTGCTTTTGAATCTTGTATGCCTGGTATTGGTTTTCTTGAGGTTATTTATTAATGATTTATTGCCTTGATGTAATCTTATCATGCAATTCTCTGACAAATAATCTGATTTCTTTTAAATATTCTCTTCAGCATTAGAACTGGATCCTCGCAATGAAGGGGTCAAAGAGAATATTCGGGTTTGCTTCCACTTTTTGCCTCCTTTACTTTACTCTTTGCTGCTTCTTATTTGATTCTCAGCCAGTAAAAATTCCTATTGTCATCAAAACATAGGTAGCTGAGCAAAAACTGAAAGAGGAGCAGCAGCGGTTCAGATGGGATCAGGTAGTTTGAGTTTCTACATATATTTCTTTCTCTTCCTATGGTTGGAGCTTATAATATTTTATTACATAAGAATATTATGGCAATCAAAATTCAAAAACAATACACTTTTTAACTAAAATCTCCTTTTATGGAGTTTTACTTATGAACTTGTTGATCCTGCAATGTGCAGAACATGAATTTCCCGGGTCACAATAGTCAGGAATATAATACCCAAATACCTGCTTCTACATCAATGACATTCGACATGAATGCAATGCCCGCTAATATTGCAAATATGTTCATGAACATGGCAACACAATACACTGGAGGGAACAACTCTCAAGAAGAAAGACGAGGAGAAGATGGGAACACTAACAGATCAGATGAACCGGGAATAAGACTCGGTGGAAACGTCAATCTGAGCAATCTTGGAGAAAATATGCCTCGGGAACTAAGAGGGGCTTTGAGTTCAGTAATGGGAATGTTTTCTGGAGCTTCACCAAATGAAACTAGCCAAGATGCAAATACAGCTAGTGGAAGATCACCAACAAATTAGGTAAACTATATTCTTAACATGTTTCAGGGTGGTCTTAGGCAATAATATAATAGGTTATATGAGTAGAAAATAGTGTTTTTTTTCTTTTGCCCCTTCATTTTTCATGATGGGTCATCTTAGAATTAGGTGCTTCTTTTTAACTGCAAAATTGTGTTTTAATGGTGGTATTTAGTACTATGCATAATGTTAAAAATAGAAGAGATGTAAGCCTATTACTATTCCAACACTTCAATTGACTTATGAAAGAAATATTGCATGAGATGTCTTTTATTCCAACTAGGCGATAACCATCAAAATTCTAAGTGGTGGATCCTATTTATATTTCATTATTATTTTTTCATTTATGTATACTCATAACAGCACTTTAAAAGCATAAGTGGTTAATGTTAGGTAATTAAGCTCTTAGAAATAATTTTTTGGTTCATAATATTGTTACTAGTTAATACCCATTTGGTTTGTATGCATTAATCAATCTGCGACCTTTTCTGTTCTATTGTGCATTCATTAACTTTTTGGGTCTTGTATTATATAAATTCTATTAGCGGTATTTGTAGATCATAAAATATATGAACTGAGTATGAAATGTTTATATCTGAGAGTCCAAAGAAGTCATTTTGCCCTTTAAAAAGTTTTATTTTGATATAGACTTTTGATTTTTAGATTGGAGCTGTTATATCTTGCTTAGAAAAAAAAAATATGTATAACATTATTTTCAACGAAAAGGAAGGACCAATGTGTTTGAGAATGGTTAATTTTTTACTACATAGTCTATTACATCAAATTAGATGAAATAACTATTTTAATTACAATTTTCCTAAACAATTATTTGATTTATAGATTTATTATAATAGATAATTCATAAACTACTTTAAACATAATACCAGAATTAAAACACCGGACATACACATAACAAACTAAACTTGCTTTCTACAATCATATGAACACATGCTTATAGTATAACATCAACCAGTATTGCAGATCTGAAACGATCTAATTGAACAAAGATAGATCATACGGTCAAATATTAGCAATTATAATGTAAACACATGATTATATTCTTTTTGATAAACATGATTGTATTAATTATGTGATAGCATGTAAAATATTATAAATGCCTATAGCTTGTTGAACAATTGAGTTTTTAAATAAGGAAAATACAAACTATTAAATTAAATAAATGTTTCTTGCATTATAAGACTTTCAATCAACTCATTTAGCTATTTAATTTACTTTTTTTGAAATCGTATTAATTGTATCAATTCAAAATTATTAAAGAAAAACTTATCAATTTTGATTGCTAATATTTAAGTTATGAATAACTCAACTCACATTCATGCATCTTAATATATACATTAAATTTATTTGCTAATGGTTCATATAAACCGTCCGATTTAAGACTACCGTGTTTCTCACTCCACACGATCTCCACCCTTCTTCCTTCCCCCTCAGTTGACTCTTTCTATCGTACGACTTCAACAGAGGAATTTCATCCACCTTCAACAACTATTTTTAAGTTTTGGCACCTTCAATGGCGGCTTCATTGTTCAATCCCTAATTCTCCGCTTTTCTCTCTACAATATCATCATTCTCTCTGTCTCTAACATCATTTTGAGAAAATGAACTCGACTCTCCAATCAATTTTTGCAGCCACTGTAAGTTTCATGGTTATCACACTTGTTTTTGCTTTCATCTGCCTCGTCTGCAAATTCTCCAGAAATCGCCGTAGTCGGAACATTCCTCGCCACCAATTTCGTGGCCGGAATGGCAATCGAACGGTTCCTAATTCGCAGCTGAGCTCTATAACTATTGACGAGAGCGCCACATTCGATCCTAATCTCAATCGCGTCTCCATGAATGAGCTGAAAATCGCTACGAAGAACTTCTCCCCGGACCTGATTATCGGCGACGGAAGCTTCGGTTTCGTGTATAAAGCAAGCCTCTCCGATGGCGCCACCGTCGCTATCAAGAAACTGGACCCCGACGCTTTTCAAGGTTTCCGTGAGTTTCGGGCGGAGATGGAAACTCTAGGTAAGCTCCGTCACCGGAATATTGTGAGGATCCTCGGATACTGCGTCTCCGGCGCTGATCGCGTGTTAGTCTACGAATTCATCGAGAAAGGAAACCTGGATCAGTGGCTACACGACACGGCGGCGGCCGGGGACGAGACGGTTACGACTCTGTCAAAGTCGCCGTTATCGTGGCAGACGAGGATTAACGTGATTAAAGGCGTGGCTAACGGCGTTGCGTATTTGCATCAGCTTGAAACGCCGATCATACACCGAGACATCAAAGCTAGCAATGTGTTACTGGACTCAAAATTCGAGGCCCATATAGCGGATTTTGGGCTCGCACGTGTGATTGACAGGTCGCATTCCCACGTATCTACTCAAGTGGCCGGAACAATGGGTTATATGCCGCCTGAGTACAAGGACGGTCAAACCTCAGCCACTGTGAGGGCGGATGTGTATAGTTTTGGGATACTAATGATTGAATTGGCCACCGGCGAACGGCCCAATTTGCCCATGGTTCTAGACAAGAAGGAAGTCGGGTTGATCGTATGGGCTAGGGAGATGATAGTCCGAAACCGAGAAATGGAAATGTTGGATGCAAAAATGGGAATTGAGGATAGATTTAGTGAAGAAAAAGTGAAAGAATACTTTAGAATAGCTTCAATGTGTACAAAAGAAACAATGGTGGATAGACCCGTGATGAGTGAAGTTGTTGATTTGTTGAATAAACTTTGAATTGTTTTGCTCTAATTGTTATTCATTACTGATGTATATTGACAATTTAAGTGCGTTAGAAAGGCGACTTAAGTTTATTGTTGCTAATTCATAATACATTGATGATACCTTATATTTGATTCGGGCGATAGAAATATTGCTCGGTTCGCTTTTAACTATGCTCACTTGTAAGTTAGTGTACTTAAATAAACAAATCATAACAGTGCTTTAAAAGGCGCTAATCAAGCGGTTAAAATTTCCGAGGATCTGGGCGGGTATAAGTCGTAATCTAGGTAGGGACTAAGCAGATAAATATTCATTATTTATTAATGAATTTGAATAATAAATTTAACTAAGACATAAATATTTTATATTATAAAATTAAAATTTCATGTAACAATAATTTTTTGAGCTTTGATGACACTTTTCTAGGTTTTAGTAACATTTTTTTACGGCTTTACGACACTTTTTTTTATTTTTGACGATACTTTTCTGAGTTTTGACGGCACTTTTCATATTCACCGCTCGATTATATAAAATTGTGATAGTGTTCCAAAAAACCCTGTTTAAGCGGCTGCTTAAAACCGTGAATAACAAAGAAAAACAAAGTTAATAGTTATCTTTAACTCATAACTCTTGTTATGAAACCTTAGTTAAGGGAAACAAATTCAAATTTCAACTAATTCTACTTTTTTTACTTTGTCACTTTCTTTTTGAATTTAGATTTGCATTTGTTACACTGCACAAAACATTATATAAAGCTTAGATATGTTTACGGTTTCCATAACCATTCATGTCTCAAAAATAATTGTTTAATAGGTTTATTTGAACTTAATTGAATAAAATTTATGATATTAAGTTAAAGTGAATAAAACTTAATTTGACCCGAAAATTTTAAGCAAGCTTTTTTTGTACTAAAATTTAACTCTAATTTCCACCCACGCTTTCTCCAATTTGATAATTTCCTGACTTTTTTATTTTCTTCCTTTCCTTTTATATGTTTTATTTTATGACTTCTATGTCTCATATGAAGTTATAACTTTGAAAAATACTTCCCATTTAAAATAGGAGTCCCAAAAATCTCTATTCAAAGAAATTTAGGATATAGATCTAGCATAACAAGGACATAATGTTATATTAAGATATATAATCATTATTTAATTATAATTTCTATATCTAACCTATTTAGGATTACTCTGTATCCAATTATTATTATTACTATTGCTCTTTTCCTTGATTTTTACTGACTTGAGTGTTGGATCGTTATTAATAAAATATTTTCATAGTCTATTAGAAGGCATTGTCTATTTAGCTTATGTTTACAAAAATAATATATTGTTATTCAAGTCTTAGAATTAATGAAAATATACAACAAGGCATAAAAGCGAGAGAATAAATTGAACAAAAAGATAGATAAGTGACTTTTTTCAGCAACATACGGCTGTGATCCATTTGAAATACTGGCTGTAACTGGCATCTGGGCCATATATACCACATTACCACAACCAGTCACGCAACTCAACGGCTGAGATCTAATCAACTCATCAATTAACTGTAACTGGCGCCAAGTGTATGGTTATAAAAGGAGCCAATTGTTTTTTTCCTTTTGCTTATAAAAAAAATTAAAAAACAGTTGAAAACGAGCATCAGTCTGTTCCTGAGTCTACAACTTCTCTACTCTCGATTTCTCCGTCTCCAAACCTTAAAACATCGCCATTTCAGTTGTCTCCTCCGCACTCATTACCAATGTTTTGAGTCTTCTTCAGGTAATTTATGTCCTGGCAATTTGTCGTATTTAATTTGGTGATATCGTTTTGTTTGATTCAGATTTTTTAAAAATCTTCAGATTTCGAATTTGGTTGATCGTCGTTGAAGAATGAGTGCTTATGTAGTTGGTGCGATTGTGCCTCTTGTGATTACTTATATCTTACGGAATTCAAAGAATAATGGGAAGCAACGCGGCGTGGCTGTTGACTGTGGAGGGGAAAAGGGATATGCTATTAGGAATGCTAGGTTTTCGACTCCTTTAGAATCTGCTTGGGAAGGAGTTTATACTCTGGCGGAGCTTTTTGAGTTTGCTTGTAAAAACCATGGCGACAAATGTTTGCTTGGAACGCGGAAGTTGATTTCGAGAGAAGTTGAAGTGAAGGATGGAAGGTCTTTTGAGAAGCTTCATTTGGGAGAATATGAATGGCTTACTTATGCCATGACGTTTCAGAAAGTTTGTAACTTTGCTTCTGGTTTGGCTGGAATTGGGCATGGGAGAGGTGAACGTGTTGCTATATTTGCTGATACCAGAGCAGAATGGTTTGTCGCTCTGCAGGTTCTTTGCTCAAATGATCTTTCGTCAATTTATTGTTAATCTTTTATGGAAAATATTTCGGTTGATGTGATTCTCTTGTTTCAGGCTTGCTTCAGGCGAAATGTCCCCGTAGTTACTATCTACGCATCTTTGGGAGACGAAGCTTTGTGCCACTCATTAAATGAGGTTAGCGCTATCATATTAGTTATGCTGTTTGGTTTTATTCTATGATATTCATGTTGGTTTCATAGTTACGGGTCAATGTGTGTCGAAATATCTTTGTCTTTTCCTTTGGATTTTTTTGTCTTGGTTAGAGTACCTATTTTTGAACTTTGAACTTTGAAGGCGCTGTAATTAGTCCATTCATTCAAAATCACCTTCTCTAAACTGCAAATTTGATGTTACAAAGTCTATTTCAGAGTCTTTCTTGGGTACAAAATTGAAGATTCAGCCACTTATACCATTGTCGGTTTCCTTTTCATTTGTTATGGATGGCTAGTGATGATCAGCTTTCAAGTTAGACTGAAATCCTTATTTTAATTCTATAAGTTGTGGTTATCAGATTTTTCATACTAAGATGAAATTTATATTTTTTCATATGCATGATCAGATTGGTGACAAGTAAATTACTATTTAGTTCCTATCTAAGTTAGAGGCGTTTGTAGTTTTATTCCTTGGGTTTGTACTCGGTTGTTTGGTATATTTTACTTGATATAATCACAATGAATGGCGATGAGATGAGTATATAAGTTTTCACTTTGTTGCATGTTTTTGCCTACAGACAGAGGTTACTACTGTGATTTGTGGCAGCAAAGAATTGAAGAAACTTGTGGACATAAATGGACAACTTGACACTGTGAAACGTGTTATATGTATGGACGATGAGATTCCATCTAGTGCGTCATTAGTGGAGCAGAGTGGCCGCTGGGACGTCATTTCATTTTCCAACGTCATAAAACTTGGTCAAGAAAATCCCGTTAATGCCGATTTACCACTTAAAAATGATGTCGCAGTTATAATGTATACAAGTGGAAGTACCGGGTTGCCCAAGGTCAGAACTTGAAATTGGCGTCATTAAGATCAAACATATTTATGTTTAGACAACCTTATTAATATCCACCATATCGATCTTTTACAGGGAGTGATGATGACTCATGCTAATGTACTAGCCGTAGTTTCTTCAGTTAGGACGATTGTTCCCGGGCTTGAGAGCAAGGATGTGTATCTGGCATACTTGCCATTGGCTCATATCCTCGAAATAGCTGCTGAGGTATTTTATCACTGCATTAACTTCTTATGTACACCGTTTCATTCAACAGATGATGATGGGAATTCATAATTCATGTTGCAGAATATAGTAGCTGGGGTAGGAAGCGCTATAGGCTATGGATCTCCTTTAACACTTACAGATACATCGAGCAAAATCAAAAAGGGCACTCTAGGAGATGCCAGCGCATTGAGACCAACTGTGATGGCAGCTGTCCCAGCCATTCTCGACCGTGTTCGAGATGGTGTGCGAAATAAGGTCACGGAAATGTTTCTTTTTTCTTGTTTTTGAGTGTGACCTTGTTTTGTCTGCTAATTTAGTTCTCTACTAAATGCTTCAAACCTCAGGTGGATGCAAAGGGTGGTTTAAGTAAAGTGCTGTTTGACTTGGCATATAATCGTCGGCTAATGGCAGTGAATGGTAGCTGGTTTGGAGCTTGGGGCATAGAATTATTTCTTTGGAACTTCCTTGTGTTCAGGAAAGTTCGAGCAGTTTTGGGAGGTCGCATTCGTTTTTTGCTTTCTGGAGGCGCTCCTCTTTCTAGTGATACTCAGAGATTTATCAACATTTGCCTTGGGTTAGTATTCTTCAGTTTCTGCAAATTGTTGGTGAATTATGGTTTTGTCCATGAATATTCATCTGGTCTAAAATCAAATCTTTAGCATGTAAAGATTTTATGTAGAAAATAATTGGTAACTAATAACTTTTACTCAAGAAGAAAATATGCAAAAAAATTTTTTATGGAGAACTCACTCACTGTTGAAGAACTAACATTGAAATTTCACATGAATGAAGATTATACAAGTTGGGCTCATATGGGATTAGGCTAAACTACCAAAATGCTTGAGATTTAGAATTTCAATTCCTTCTATTTTATTACTGAGAAACATATGACAAGCATTTTACTCTTGGGTCGATGGAAAAGTCCTCCTTTGCCAGGTTCCTAGCAATAAAATTGAATAACCTTTTGCTTATATTGAGCCTATCTATTGTGCTTCTTCTGGTCTAGTAGTTTTTCATTTTCTTTGCTGATCTGTGCTGTACATTTTCGGTGCAGGGCTCCAATAGGGCAAGGTTATGGGCTTACCGAGACTTGTGCAGGGGGTACCTTTTCTGAGTTTGATGACACGTCAGTTGGTCGAGTTGGCAACCCAATTCCTTCCACGCATGTTAAGGTCAGAAAATAAATAAAACCCGGCTTTCTTGCTTAATAATCTTGATGACATATAAAAACAACAGATTTTAATAATAATAATAATAATACCTTACTTTCTTGCCTTCAGTTAATAGATTGGCCTGAAGGTGGATACTTAACAAGCGATTCGCCAAAGCCTCGCGGAGAAATAGTCATAGGCGGTCCTAGTGTCACTATTGGTTATTTTAAGAATGAAGAAAAAACAAGAGAAGTGTACAAGGTAGAAAAAACTTTAAAGCACAAAGTTATGTTAGCATTGACGAAAATATTAACCGCGAATCTGATTTATGCCTTCTAATAGGTTGACGAGAGAGGAATGAGGTGGTTCTACACAGGCGACATCGGCCAGTTCCACGCCGATGGCTGTCTCGAGATTATTGACCGCAAAAAGGACATCGTCAAGCTTCAACACGGAGAATATGTATCTTTAGGAAAGGTATAAAATTTTCAAGTAAATGTGGAAATCCTGGGTTCGATACCCAGTCTCTTCAAAAATCCACATTATTCAAACAAAAATTCATGTTGTTGGATTTTTGTTTTAGACAAATGTTTCGTGTTTACAGGTTGAGGCGGCTCTAGTAGTGAGCCCCTATGTCGACAATTTAATGGTGCATGCCGATCCGTTTCATAGTTATTGTGTTGCCGTTGTCATTGGTGCACAAAATGCACTACTAGACTGGGCTTCGAAGCAAGGAATCGCCTTTTCTGATTTTGCCGACTTATGTGCAAAACATGAAACCATTCAGGAAGTAAAAGCATCACTCCTTAAGGTATGCTTTCGAATTCGTAATACGAAATATGCCATCTCAGCGGTTGAATAAGGCGTTTATCGTTACATAGTTAGACCACACATTATAGTCAAAATGCACTATTAGAGTGGGCTAAGCTAATTTATTGAATTAGCTCGTATTTGTGATGATGCAGGAAGCAAAGAAGGCACGTTTGGAGAAATTTGAAATTCCGGCGAAGATTGAATTGCTATCAGAGGCATGGACACCGGAATCTGGTCTTGTCACTGCTGCTCTTAAAATTAAGAGAGAAGCCATTCGGAAGGCTTTTTCTCAACAACTTAATAAATTATATCAATCATAAGAGCGAGTCTTTATTTTTCTCTAATTTTGTTCTTTCTTTTTACGAGCTTTTTTCCTGCCTGTTTACTCACGTTTGTAGAAATAGTTTTTTTTAAAAAACTCCAAATTAACTAATTTGTTAATGGAAATATTTACTTCTGATCCTTTTTACATTTTTTTTTATGTATTCATTCAATCGCTCTATAAAATTATACCAATGTGGTGTTTGCTTAGCGGATGTTTCTTGGAATGAAATAGTTTAGGAAGAAATAGAGTTTTTTTAATTCCATTTCCGAACCATGCGAGTACGTGACACATTATCTGCACATCTCTATGGAAGAATATTTTAATTGTTGAAAGTTTTATAAATTTCATGAGTGGTACAATAGAGATTATATTGGTTATAGTAATATGTAGATCTTTACACTGTTTTATCCTGATTTTTTCAAAGTTAGTTTCACAATTTTTAGGCTTTAAAATTATTACTTCTATTAGCGTTCTTTTTATGGGTTTATTTCAACTATCCATGCTTTTTTTACACAACTTTTATTATAATCTGTACAAAAATAAATTGGTCATTGTAACAACATGATAAATTGTTTTATTGTCTTTGATGAAATTGATTAATGAACTAATAGGTTCAAGTATGTAATAAAAGTTCTTATGTTTTCAATTATAATGATGTAACTAACAAATTCGTAATTTAGAAAACATAATCGAAGTGTCCATTGATTTCACCATTAGAATTTGGTTTAGTGAACACCAAATGTAAGCATTCAAAAAAATGTGTGGTTGTAATTTTAATAATATAATTAACAAAATTGACAAAATATCATTTTATATCTAATGTTGTTTATTGATTTCGACGAACAATTCCGTTAGCAATGGTTTGGTGATCTAAAAAAAATATTTTTGTGATCAAAAGCTACTTTTATCTCGAATATTTGCTCTGGTGTTTAGGAAAAAAAGTGAGCCAGACCGCAATCCTAGAGATTTCTCTTATTTTTCATTGTTCTTTTATAAATTTCTTTTTATTGTCATTAGAGCTACTTTTTAGTTGGAATCTTAAAAAAAATAAAAGATCAATTTGGTTTACCCGTTTAATAAAAACTTACTGAAGTAATTTGGTAGTAAAATATCTATTATACTATTCTAATTTTGATTATCGCAAATTCTGACAAGAATATAATAAATAATTACTACTCCGTAGTTATTCATAACGAATACAAAAAATGCATTTTCATTTATAAGTTTTATATATGTGTTTTGGTTGTTAATTAATTTTTTATATTTGAATGTAAGCTCTTGTTGTTTTTATCAATTTCTATTAGTTTGTTTGTATTTGGTAATTTATTTTCATTTGTTATCTTTTATTTTTTTAATTTTAAAATAATAATATTTAATATTTAATCACAATTATTAAACAACTACTTTTAACTGCTTCACCTACAAAAATTAACCGTATATCCACAACAACATACATCAATTAACCCATACTTAGAGCAAGCTTATAAAGTCGGAATAATATGAATTATGTACTATATGTATATGCAAAAAAATATATTTTCATTTCCAAGGAATTAAAAACAATTTTAAATAAATGATTCCTGTATTTTGGATCTAGAATTTAAAAGTAGAAACTGTTAATTGTTCTAGAATTTTTCTAATAATTTTTACATACTTTTCATTCCAAAGAAAAGGTCTTATTATATCTCATTAATTTGATGAGGACAATTTAATATTTTATTTGACTAATTTTCAAACTCTACTTTCAGTTGCAGTTTATGCGGGGAACTATATTTAAATTGTTCATTATATTGTAAACTAAACTACACAAATTCGACTTATATCTAGAAAAGTTCAATGCTAAATTTCATCTACAATAATGATTTTGTTATGTTATAAGTGTCAACTATTTTAGTAACCTGATAATGACTAAAAACAATTGATTAGTTTAGTAAATGGTACACGATTTGACTCAAATGATTATTCCATCATATTTAGACCGTAAAAATTTTACTTTTGAACTAGTATCAAATAAATATTGTTTCTTTTTTATAATTTATTATTTATAGTCAATAATTTTTTATTGATTCATGTTGTATGTGAAATTGGGTCTTTAATTGTATTATGGAGCTAAAAATAGCAGTGTTTATTTAAATTGCAACACAAAAAAGTAAAAGATATATAAATTTAAAATGAAAAAAGTGGAGATTAGGGGGTAGGCATTGGGTTTTCAAGTATAGTTACAACTAACAACTCAATATAATAATTAAATAACATGTCATTTTTTGGTCCAATAGCTACAAGAGGGTGTCAATTGCCTATATACCTAAATTATAGCACATTATATTGCATTTTCAAGCCAAACTAATTGGGTCCAAGGAGTTATTAAGGATAAAAGCAATATTAATTATTATTATTATTATTATTATTATTATTATACTACTATTACAAAGAAAGGTGGATAAATAATACAAAATGAAAGAATAATTTATTTTTTGAGAAAAAGAGAAACATGGCACAAGAGTAGACTTAAGAAAAAAGTGAAAGAAAGTAATGGTCACATGGGAAGAAGGGATATTGGTTGGCTCTGCCTTTTGGTCAATTTCACCATCATTCATCATCTATGTACTACTTGTGGCTGTGGGTCTCTTCTTTAAACTCACCCACATTTTTTAAAAATTTTAGAAATAGAAATGATAATGTTCAACCCTTTAGGTTTTCCATTAATGTTACGCGTTTTTTTTAATTTTATTAATTACGAGGTTTGAGTTTACAACTTCACTCCTTTTTAATTTTTCAGAAGGTGATGGTCACGGCATCAAGCTTGCTGCTTTTAATCCATTAAGTTAGTTTAGTTGATAAAACCAATTTGAATCAAAGTGATATGTTATGAAAAGAACTTCGAATGTCAAATTTCGTGAAAAGTGATTAAAAACAATGGTGTTGATATAAATATAGATTACAAAAAGAGGCATGGATACTACAAGTTACAACAATTTTCGGTATGCATACTGTATATTAGTAGTTGTTTTTTATATGATTTCTTCGATTTATAATATGTTCTGTTTAACTCAATTAATTTATAAATTTACATTAAATTAAGTTCAGTGTAATTCATGTCACAAAAATTTAATAAACAAACAACTTAGTACACGTTAATACTGAATATGATTTATATAATATTATAAATTATAATGTCTTAGAAAATAATTAAATTCGTTGAGTTGGATTGACCAACTTCCCATTCCATCGATCTTTTATTGTTTTGAATAATTCAAAAGGCCTAACAAAATTAATAAATGAAAGTAACAGATTTAAAAATAAAGAATGATCTGTAAGAAATCAACTTAAATCAAAGTGCAACGGAGAGCTTTTTTTCACGGTTCAGAAGTCAAAGTGGGAGCCATGAATTTTGAATATACACCCATTCCAATTAATTAAATCAATTTAAACTTTAATATAAAAACTTCAACAATGAATAATTAGTAAAAATATCAAATTCCAGTGACATGCGAGGAAGTTAAAGTAAAAATTTGCTAGCATTTAATACTAGCACAATTGTAAAAAACAAAAAACACTCCACATTTTCATTGTTTTAAAAATCTCCGTCTAGGTCAGCCTAAATCCCACCTAGATACTATTTTAAGGGTTACCGTCTGGTTGCGCCTAGCGCCTAAATTATACTGACTAGCGCCTAAGTCCGCCTGGACCCCGATTAATCCCCGTCTAAATCCTGATTCATCTTTGACCGCCCGACTAACTCCTAACGCTTTTTAAAACACTGGAAATTATGTTACCCTACTCAAAGATAGCAAGTGCACTACAAGGCACAATAGTATGTGGCAAGACTAATGATCTTCTTATGGAGTCATTTTTCTTTAACTTAGTTTTGTATTTTTTTTTCCTCTTATCAATTAATCTATAAAATGCAAATAAAATACAATATGCGTATATGATGATTTTGTAATTTCTTATTTAACTAATTTCATTTAGCTTTGAATAAAGGCAAATGAAAAAGTTTTCTCTCGACCTACTACTTTAGATAAAAAAAATTGAAGTAATGTACAGAAAATTGAAGTCAAGCAAATTATATGGAAGTTCCTAATAGAAGAAAGTAAGTACAAGTATTACTCAATCTAAGAACAATTCTTGAATTAATTATGTTATAGAAGGCAAAAATATTGAGAATATAAACATAACAAATATACGCAGAAAATAAAGTATCAACGTATCGAAGTTACTGCCAACAAAATAACGTACATATTTTTTATTTACTCAAAAATCTACTAAATAAACAAATATATTTAGAAAACTAAGATCAAATACCAAACTTGAGATCCCCAAAAACTACACTCTAATCCATATATCAAACGTATACATATTGTGGGCCACTTACAATTTTCTAATTATATATAACAAATTAACAATACATAAAAAAAATGTGTACACACAATAATACAAACAGACACATATATATAAACATTCTATCAGTCCAATTTTCTTCTGTCTTCTCCAAATTTTAAAAGAAAAAAAAAATCAAGATTCAGTCTCTCTCTCTCTTCATATTCTCATCTTGTTGGTTAGAGAGAGAAAGAAAGGATGAACGAAAATGGATACAGGGAAGAAAATCCATGGTGTTATTACCACCCAAAAGAATTATTAATTGGGATTTGTCCTCTTTGTTTAAACGAAAGGCTTCTCTTATTAGCTGCAAATCAATCCCAATCTCATTCTTCAAACCATTCTATTCATCTCCTTCCTAAGTTCTTCTCTTTCTCTTCTTTTCTCACTCGCCATTTCAAATCTCATCTTTCTCTTCAGAAATCTGATCATTCTTCTTCCTCTAGTCCTGAGCCAGAAGGTATGTTATTTTTTTAATTATACTGTTGTTCTTTAATAAATTGATTGATTATTTTTTTCACTGATTGAAGATACTTTAATCAATCTAATTAATTTGTTTGTATAATGACAAAATTAGAGTCAAAAGATACTGTCATATCTTCACAGCAGCAGAATGCCTATCTTTTGCCATCATTTAGTTAATTATTTTGGTAAATATGCAAAATAAAACAGTTTTTGTTTATTTATTTTATTTCTGTTTTATTACATGTTCAATTTTTATTACAACAATTAGTATGCAGATCATGAGATTTAGAACGCCGAAGCTTATATTAGAAATCAAAGATTTTCTTACTGTACCAATGTCTAGAAAAGGGACCCTTTGTGTCTCATTGAAGTCATTTCATGTTTGAATATGGCAAAAATAGTGTTTCTTTTGGAAAATAATAAATATTTCATGATCTAAAAAAATTGACTGAAATGTATAATAATCTTTTGTTTGAATCATGTACATATTTGGTTTAGAGTTTAGCTATACAACGCTATAGTTATTTTTATACATGAAATTTTTTTGTTTCCGAAACAACTATAAACTATTTGTTCTTTAATTTCTTAGTGGGAAAGAATTGATAGTTGAAGCTTTTTTTTTGTAGAGTCATTCATATCAATAAAGTTCGAAGAAAATGGAGCTGCCTTATGGGAAAAGAGTATAAATGCAACTGTTTCAAATTTCAATCCTAAAACCAAACAAGTAAAAGAAGACACAAGTGCGGCTATGAGTGTGATTGAGCATGCAAAACCACGTGGCTCGCTGAGGTGGCGAAAACGCATTGACCACTTATTCCAGGTCATCAAGAGAAAAAGGTCCAACAGAGGAAATGTGTGCCACGTAGGCACCAAACCTGAGGGTGTCAAGGTTACGAGGAAGGGTTGGATAAGGATTCTGCCGAGGAGAAGAACCAAACAATAATTCCAAAAAAATGTAAAGAGAAAAATGTTGAAAAAATTTCTTTAGGAAAAATGATGTTAGTAATTTTATTTAATTATTATTGTTGTTTTTTTGTGCTGTAAAGTTTTGTATCATTGAGAAGTGAGAACTGAGAAGGCAAGAGTCAAATTATTATTTAAATTTTATTTAATTACCCATCACTAGCTCCACCTACAAAAAAGGAAAAAGAAAAGAGCTTTTATTGTGATTCTCCTTTTGTAATTTTAATTATTGAATTTTCTTGTTCTTATACAGTAATACAATCTGTAAAAGAACATTTTGGTATATAAACATAATTTCAAGTAAATTCCAGAATTCGGTTCTGTCATTTTGCTAAGCTAAAAAGCAATACATAATTTTAGAATTCTAAGTATAAAGAATTCCTGATTTCTTTAATCGGTTTTGTAAATTTTATGAATAAAAATTAATTTAAATCCCTTTTAATGATAAAATTTTGAATAAAAAATGATTAATTTTTTTTATCATAATGGTTAAGATTGAAGCTATAATTTTTAAAATCTCAAATTCAATTCACATTCGAAACAATATAAAGTCGCAAATAGAAAAAATTAAATTCCGACACATAATAAGGTCATAAATTAAAAAAAAGGATAAAATTCTGATTAAGAGCATGAAATCACTCTAATTATTAGAAATGTTTGACCGCCAATGAATATTTTGACCATGGTACAGCTGCAGCCGATTTGTACTTGGTCAAAACAGACTGATTTTGTATAAAATTCATTAAATGAATCAAATATTTTTGGAATTGAAACAAATAAAATAAACACATAGATTCTAATTCTATATATTTTTTGTAAATAATACCAATATATATGTAACGTATTTGGCGTTGATTTCTCACATATTTAAATTTAATTCCTTCTATTTTTTTAAAAGGTATATATTAATTTTGTAAAAAAGTATACTTCATCTTAGATACGAACTACATTTTCTCTTCTTCGAGAAATAGTAAAATTACTTTGTTCATTATAATTATTGGATCTAATTTAATAACAATTAAAAATATTTTATTTATAAAAAACAAAGTAATTATAAATGTGTGTGAAATAAAAAGTCATGGACATAGAAGATAGCGTGTTAGGAGCAGAATGAATTAAAGTAGGAAAGAATGGGGCGAAAAGAAATTAAAAAGATTAGAAAAAGGACCCAAATGAAGAGAAGTACATTGGAAGTTGTCTTATGGCTGTGTACAGGGGAACATATCTAATTGCTTTACTTCTTCTCAAAATTCCACTCAATTAGTGGAAATTTTCTTGTAAAGTGCATTCAAATTTATTTGATTTTATTTTTTTTTCCATTATTTGCACTTTGAAGAGCAAACAAAAGCCTAAATTAAAAAGAAAAAAACTTGATCATTGTTTATTTGTATATTAATATATTATGATAATTATTTTTCTGGCTTTTGCCCATCCCACGTGTGATGTCACCACTTTTACAATTATTCAGACTAGTTTTAAGGGTGTCACTAAAGAAAAAAATTTTAATCAAACATATAAAAATGAATAAATTTTATTCATAAACATTCTAATATCAGGTGTCAATGTACAACCATGTTTTAATTTCAACTTAATTAGATTTTGGATAGAAATATATTTTTGGATAATAAATTATACCGATCCGAGATGTTAATGCACTTCAATACCTTAGTATCGTTGATGATCACTACTCGTTCGGTTAAAGATGTACTACTGATGAAAAAAAAAAGTAGTAGCAAGTAAATGTGGATAAGGCATGATTGCTCTGTAGTGTGAGTGTATATTGTCCTAATTGTTAACTTGTTATCGGAGTTTGGGACCATATTCACCTAGTAGTTATAGGACCACTATGAATATATACATGGTGTAAAAATCACAAATCTATAACGCTTTGTCAAAATCCGGAAAAGAATATATATAATTTGATTTGGAAAATTATTGATTCAATTAAATCATGTATATAAATTTCAAGCGTCAATAAAATAAATCCGATTTATTTGAATATCAGTGAGAATGAATTGTATATGTAACACTGATAAGTGTTCTTGATGAATTTTTAACCTATAAGTGTGTCCGTTCTTTTTTTTTCATATACCTATGGGAAGTATTTTGGACAGGGAAAATAAAGATGATGATGCATACAGGGGTGAGCAAAACTCGGTTCGGTTCAAAAACCGAACCGAACCGAACTAAAAATCGAACGGGGGGAATTTTAGAATCGAAAACCGAATCAAATTTTTTCCGTTCGGTTCGGTCCGAACCGAAATAATTCTATTCGGTTTTCGGTTCGGTTCGGTTTTAAACCAAAATTATATTTTTTTTATTTTAAATTAATTTTTTTTCCATAAAATAACTAAAAATCAATATAAATAATTTTTAACACATGTAATTTATTGTTGATTTGAAAAAGAAAC
>CATIWQ010243037.1:0-24397 GCA_949673415.1 Euphorbia schlechtendalii
AAATGATCACCTTCCTCTCGAGAATGAATAGGAAAAGGTGCTTCATACCATTCTTGCAGGTCTGAAGGAGGAACAAGAACAGATTTGTTTGAGTGAACCATTTTGATGAAAAAGGATTGATTGATTTCAAGGTTTAGAACATAAAGTTTTGATTGAAAAAGGAGGAATTTTGGATAACTGAAGTGAATAGTTATGAGAGTTACAACCTATATGTAGAAAATGAGAAAAACTATCGAGAAACTGCCAAAACTGCTGCAGTTACCGAGCGCGTCGCAATAGTGATCCTTTATCGCGAGCTTGACTTGCAGAATTTTGAGAAATAGAAAGTTTATAGGGGAATTCATGAGCGTGATATATAGGTCGTGAACGTGAATAGAGAAAATAGAAAAAAATCATCTACTTGTTAAGAATCAAGATGGAAAATTATGATATATCACCCCAAAAATGATTGTTTCATAAACTTTTCGTATCTAGAATGAAATTTAGAAAATTGTATAGTATAGGAAACAAAATAAATAAACAATATCTTTAGAATTTACTTGTCTTCCCAACAATATCTTCAGAATGTAATTGCCTTCCCCGGCAACGGCGCCAAAAACTTGTTCGCCACTTTTCTATTAATAAGTTTAATCAATAATGGTTCCAAAATCTCGTGAACTATTGGCTATTCACTATGCCAAAAACTTGTTCACAAATAAATGTAGGTGTTGTCAATACCTCTTATCACATAGAAAAATGGTGATAACTGCAAGTATATAGTTGCGATGTAGTTTTAAAAGATATCGAACCCACAGGGAAGGAACTAGGTCTAAAGATATGGAAGGGAAAGATAAAAATAAGGAAATAAAAATAGAATTAATATTTTTGGATAGGAAGATTAGAACTAACCGTTGAGAAAATATAGATGTGGAACTAAACAGCGTTATATCACAGATCCAATGATTATACACGATATTGTTAACCTCGAAACTACTCTTAAAATTAACTCCAATGCATATAACTTGATTAACATAAAAGACTTAGCACGAAATATGCATTATAACTCATAGACATATCATAAACTTCAAAATAGAAAGTATAAGTAGAAAGTAAAGCAAAGTTGTAAGGTATGCAAGTGAAAGCTAAAGTTGATCAAACCGTATCCACTCTTTAATGGGAGTCGTCAATTCCCGCAATTCCTGCATCTGCTTTGAATTCGATCTCGGCCCGTATAGCGAATATCGAACAAAAGAATATTGAAGAATGAAAAATTTTATTGATAAGTGATTTTCAAGTACACTTATACAACAATTGCTTGAGAATATAGAGAAATCTAGAGATCAATACAACGATTCGAATCACTTAAACATTTTCTCGCTAACACTTAAGAACATAGCGAATCTAACTATACACACACTATATTTACACTCTAATATTCAACAATATTCACCCATTGTTGATGCACGAAATTTGTGAAGAATTGGAGCCCTATTTATAGAGTTTGAAGGGTTGCTTCTATCCAAACGAAGAGTCACATCCATTGGTGAAAGATTGCATCTCTTCAATGTGATTGGTTGAGAGGCTTTGATTCAATCCACAATGGATAGGCACCTTTTCATGAATTGTTGACTCCTGATAAGTGTCTTTTCGTTGGTAGTTGATGGTGGTTGATCATGCTTATCTAGCGGTTGGTATTTAAGAAGATAATATCATAAAACCATCCATGTCGCGACCGTGAATCTTTGATTGGCAGATTTCTATTTCTGAAGTTAACAGGTCATGACCGCGAGGCATTTTCCCGACCGTGAATTGAGTTATCTTCAAAAATCTCCTTCTAACTTCATCGATCTTTGATAGCTTCAATTCTAAGCCAAATCTTTAAGTTCCACACATCATTTTGCACCTTTTTCACTCTTTTTTCATAGAATTCCACTTTAGTTCATTTTACTCCCAAGATTTACCTAGTATCTGCATTTGCATTAAAAACAACAACATACCACGTGAAATCTTTTATATGAAGTATAAAATGACTAAAACTATAGTTTTTATTGTATTAAATTTATATGATAATAAGTGTAATTATACACTTATCACTCACATGCCAAAATATGTAGAAATGAATGGAAAGTCAAAGGAAAGTAATGCTTACCCTGAGGAAAGGCGTCATGTGCCTAGGCATAGTGAAGGAAAGGGATCCCTTGCCAGATCCTAATTCCCCCTGATCTATTATGCTCACACCAGGATTATCCGGATAAGCCATATCCTCTAGAGGATCATCCATGTCATCATCATCATCATCTTTGTCGCTCCCATTGCTAGGAATGTCCTTGATTACCAACTCTAGGGGCACATCTTTATGCCACTTCGTCGGGAAGGGAAGAAGTAGATTCTCTATAAACTCCTGATATCTCTAGGTGATCGAAGGGATCCTCTACCATCCACCCTCTATGAATAATGTAAACTCATCGGTAGGGAGTAGATGAGGCTAGAATAATCTAGTGGGCACACCTGGTGGGACCCTCTTCCTAGCGACCCCGCTAGTCTTCCATCTCTGATCCGCTCCCTAATATACCACTCTTGTGTGTAAGGGAACTCAAGGAGGAGACGATAATCATCCACGTCTCATCAAATAATCCTTATATATGTATGCTTAGTTAAAGATGCCTAAGGATCCATAATGTCAAGTCAAAATGTCAAAATGTGCAAAAATGATAATAACAAATATCTAAGGAAGAAATGCATACCCAACTATGGTGGAGGCATCTAAGGTACTCTCAGTACCATGGATAGCTATCCACCCTATCAGTCAAGGGGAGCATCTAGAAGGGGGCGTTTAGCGGGACATAGCCCATCACCTGTAAAGGAGGGATGACCCGATACTCGAAAGCCCAAAGTTGTAAAAGTTCAATCTATCAAAATCAAAGCAATAAAAAGAATAGAAAGATGAAAACTCACTAGAATCCATAGGCAACTCGTCTTCAACTCTTGCATCGGGCATCTAACATAGTAGTCTTGATTGTAATAAATCTATTTAAGAATGTCCTAGCTCCAATTCCTTTTGGAGATGGAATCCAAGTCCTCTAAAGGAGTCAGTACTATGCTCTAGAGTTTGCTGCTAGATACGGGGAAGAAGACTATAGAGTGGAGAGCAACGATAAAAGACCAGATGAGCTGAGACACCTCCTTATCGGTGATCAGGTCTAGACAGTCCCATTTAGAGATCACCTTGTTGTTTAAAAGTCATGCTCATGTTGGAGGCCGAACACCAATCAAACTATCTTTCATATCTCGGATAACTCGAAGATGGGGGAAGTGGTCCATAAAGACATCTAATCAGATGGTCCTCTCAGTCCATCTCAGCCTTGAATTAGCCACTATATTAGAGAGGGTGATGGTCATCACCCCGACAGGAAAATGAAAGGTGTGGGTGGTCTCACTCCACCTCTTGATCAGTGAGACCATGATAATGTTACTCAGTCCCTTCGAGATCGAACAAAGTGCGCTAATCAATGGGGTGAACTCCCTGGCCTCTATCATCACCACTAGCTTTTGATCCTGTCTCACGACTGCATCTTCTCAGATTTCCCCCCACCACTCTTCACATCGGCTAAGTGTACCGCTGGTCTCATATGACTAAATCTAAGGAATTTACGCCAAATCGCTATAAGTTTGCATTCATTTCATCTTTATGATTGCATTAGTTTCGCAATAATTTATGAAGTCTAATTAAAATAAATTAAATTCATTACTTACACTTATATGTTAATTAATTCACTTAGAATTAGGTCCCTTTTTAATTTAATTTAATTTATTAAATTCCATTTAATTAAAATTGTCCAATATATCTATTGCATTTTGACCCCATTTTCAATTTAAAAATTGCATTTGGAACCCTGTTTTTAAGTTCGTTCACATTCCTGGGGTTAGGAACCAGTACCAGCCCTACTGTCCGGGACCAACCCCTAGTCTCCCCGAGGGATAGGGTAGGTACCGACTTACTAGTTGGGATTGGCCTAAATCGGTACGCTGGTACCAGCCCAGGTAGGGTCGGTCCTGACATATTGGGTTGGTACTATGATGGGGATAGAAAGGTCCCCGTTTTCGTTCGTCATGCATTTTTTTGGTATTTTTTTGCATGCATAAATAAGTCTAATTTAAATTTTATGGCATTTTTAATCCTACATTTCATATTTAAATTTCAAATTTTCAAAAATTAAAATAACCAGTTCGATTAAAATTAAATTAAACATAATTAACAAGTTTCAAGAATACTTATAGCTAGGAAGCATTCCCCTTTATGAATTTCACTAGAGAAACGGGTGACTCGAGAGTGTATCCCATAAATAAATCAGTCCCCCGAAGCTTGTACCCTTGCCACATTAAGCATGTTTGCATACCATGAGGTCCCGCCTTGACATCCCAAAGGCGCATCAAATAAGGGCGCTGTCAAGATAGCTAAATCTGCATCTTTGAAAATCTAGAGAGAAGTTTTAGAGAGATAAGCTCCGGAGAAAGGAAAAGTGAAAAGTGATTCGAAGTTTCTGATTTGAACCATTTATATGGAGAATTCATTATGGAACCCAAATTTCACTTTTCTCTACTTTTAATTTTTAATCTCTGCATTCATTCCTCATTTACCAACTACTAAGCCGTCTCGGCATTATAGGCCAGCTCATTTTCACCCCCCTCCACCTAGCCTCCTCGGCCCTTTTTCAGGTTGGGTTTTCTAGCCCGCTCAATAAAACAAAATTAGCCATTTTATCTTCATTTTCTCTACCAATTACCACATATTTCTTCATTCAACTAATATTTATTTTCCACAATTTTTCTCTAAATTTAAAACATTAAAAGAACCATTCTATCTCGATGGTCAAATCCAATGTTCGCGCATTAACCTTTTTAAAGGCACCTCCGCAATATATCGGACCAGGCCGAATTTCTTCCACTCTATTATTTATATCTTTTCTTCATGTTTTAACTCTTGATTGAAGGAGTAAAATATTTTATTTCTAAAAATATCAATAAAGGAGTTAAAACACATTTATTGGCATCTCTAACTCTAAAACAACCTTCTTGCTTACAAGTTTTCAAACCAACCAAATTATTTCCACAACGCCACAACCAGGTGCTTTAATTCTGGAAGTCAACCTCGTCAAAGTTGAACGGTGGACTTTCACACCTAAAGGTCAATAGTGATAATCAAATCATTTTCTTAGGGAGACAACTAGGCGCTCAACCTCCTCAAAGTCTTAAACGATGCACTTTCACACCTAAGGGTTAACAGAGATAACCAAATTGTTTCCTTTAGGTAACAACTAGGCGCTCAACCTCGTCAAAGTTCTAAACAGTGCCCTTTCACAAGTAAAGGTTAATAGAGATAACTAAATTATTTCCTCAAGTTGATAGCTAGGCAGTTTAATCCTTGAAGTCAACCTCGTCAAAGTTTAGAAAGGTGCACTTTCATGCCTAAAGGTCAACGGAGACATCCCATTTTCCTCTAAGTTAAGGCTAGGCACTTTAATCCTAGAAGACAACCCCATCAAAGTTCCGAAAGGTGCACTTTCCAACTCCATGTCAACTTCGACGCCTCATATCAACAAAGGTATGATTTCTATCCCTTGCTCAATTCGCATGGCCATCCTGACCTATATCAATGGTGATTACGCGAGAGGTAGCATATGATCATGGGATTCTTGGTCCCTCTTACGAAGTAATGATGAGAAATATTTTCACTTACTCTCCAATTTTAGTGATTCGTGTTGGGATTATGAGACATTTAGAGTAGATCTTCAACCCTTTGAAAACCAAAACAGTTCGAACCAAACCCTTCTAGATCACCAAAACTGTCCAAAATCATCAATAAAACACCAAAAATAAAATACAAAACACCACCCCATTCCCCCACTAGTCGAACTGGCTCGGGATCGCTCTGACTTTTCGAACTGGCCACGGGATTAGATCGGTACCAGTCTTCTTGGCCAACCAATACCAAGGCTAAATTGGTTTTAGAGGTTGGATCGGTCCTAACCTAGCGATTACCAGGCCGAACCGGTAACTTTGGTTGATTTTTCTACATTTTTTACCATCCCATTTCCAAAAATACCCCTAACCTTAATTTGTTTTACCCTTTTTACCTCACCCACATAAGCCTAAAATTAGGTTTTTCTAGAGGACTTTTGCCACTTCTAGCAAAAATAAAAGAGGTGAGAGTTTAGTGAGAGAAAATTATTGTAGGGTTTTAGAGAAAACTTGTTGAAAAGTACTCCACTTGCATTTTTCCTAAATTTTTCTCCAAAAGTCCTTCTTTACTCTTGGGTTTAAAGAGTTAGAGATTTAAATCTAGCTCTAAGGTTTCCTATTCCTCCATAAAAATCCATGTTCCATCCCTTTTTCTTCCAAAAATCAAGACTAAAGGCTTTGAGGATCTCTTTTAGGTGTTTTCTAACTTCTAATGTTGCGGATTCATGTTGGAGGGTTAAGATTCTAAGATTTTAGAGACTCTTGGAATCTTTTGTGAATTTTTTACATTTTTGGGATTCTCTTTGGATCTGTCCTAGGGGTAATAGACCGGTGCCCATCCGATCAGACTGATATTAGTACCGGCCCCTAGGGAGGGTTAATCCCAGCCTAACCAGACCAGTACTAGTTTGGTCTCCTAGGGTCATCCTTCCCCTTTCTCTTATAAGAAATCTCTTAGAAAGGGGGTGATATGGATTACTAGACTAGTACCGCCCTATCGAGCTAGTCTCTGACCAGTTAAGGGGCTACCGGTCTGATCCCAATCGGGACCCCCTTTATGTTTTTGTCCTATTTTTCTTTATTTTTACGTTGTTTTCAGACCCCATATGATGGGAAACACATTTTCCTTGATAACCGACCAAATTTATGCCATGTATAATCTAAAATAATAAATTTCAGTAATAAATCAAGTCAAAAATCAATTATTTTCTAAAAAAAGAGCACGGGAACCTGAATTCTCCACTTTTTTATCCATCAATTCGAGATCGCTCTAATCTAACTTATGCTACTAATTGTGTTTTATTGTGTACACTAATTATGTTATGTTGTTGTGTTATATCATGTGCTAACCTTTGTGGATGGAGATAAATTTAGGTTAGATGTATGAATGTAAGGGCTTGTTTTTGTTCAAGTATCGGACTTTGTAAATGAAATGTATTTGTAGATCAAATGTATTTAGGGCCATTTGTACACCCCTACTTTGTATTATTCTTTACCCTACACCCTTAGGTTAGAAGCCTTTTATTCTTTTATTTATCATTTTCCTTTATTTGTTTATCGCTTTATTTATTTATCGTTATTCCATATGTGTATATTATAAAATGCTGACATAAATCGAAAATTACTAGAATACTAATCGAAGTATCTTAAAGTTGGGGGCTTGCTTGTAATTATAACTCAAATAACGATGAATAGGTAACTCAATTGGACTCGAATCTCTTTACTACAGTGCGGTTTAGGCTTAATGGATCTTGGTTGTATAGAATTTCCTAGAAAATCTAACCCGGTCGGTGACTCTATAGCGTAGGTTAGAGGTTTAGGTCTCGTATCTTTCCAAAGCTTTTATTTCCTGCCGAGAAAAGCCCACGCCCCATCTCATAAGGCCGGCACCTCAAGGTGTACTTGTGGGTACCCAAAATGTCATTTTCTCACACTTAGTATTTGTCTAGCCTTATTCTCTTACTGAGATAAGTGTAATCTTAGCCTTCTTGGCATATTAAGGTGGCTCTATCTGCTTGGTTACCTAAGCTGTGATGGACACATGCTTGGTGATATTTCACTAAAGTTGTGTCTTCATTTCAACAAGCTGATAAAACGCTTAAGGGTGTCTAGAAGAAGAGAAGTGTTTCTAATAGATCTAGGAGAACTCTCAAGCTTCTTGTGAGTGGTGAAGAGTTGGAACAAATTATCCAAGATAAATTTGAGGAATCAATAGGTCCTGATAAAACCTCAACTTTGCCCATTCACACTCAACAAGTTGAGTTTCCTAAAGCTGATCCATCCTTGGATCAAATAGCTAAACAACATGCATCTAAAATTCCTTCCCCCACACCTATACCTTCTACTTCTAAACGAAATTCTCCCCAACAAAACACCAACCCTTCTTCACCACCTCCAATTACTACAACCTCACCCAGTCCTTCTCCCACAAAGTTTCAACCAACCCCAGTTGTAAATGAAACCATTATTTCTCTGCCTTCTTTACCCAAAAAAATGTAAATACTAACCAAATTCCACCATCTACCACTTCTCAAATTATCCCTTCTTCAAACCTAACTCCTACCCCTCAATCCATCTAATTGAGGAAGTTCCTCAAATTGAGAACTACTCTCGGGAGGAAAAAATTGCACATGTAAGTGGTGTTGAGGCAAATTTTCTAGTAAAGGAAGCAACCCTTACTAGTAGTATTCAAGTCCAAGAGGACTTTGAGGATTCTTCCATCTTAGCTAAGATTAGAGAGCTTGCAAGGGCTAAATATCCTACTCTTATATCAACCGTTGAGTTAGATGCAGTAATAAGCCAAGTGCTACTAATTGAGGAATTGGCCATTTTGGCCAATAAGAAGAAGACTCCATTGCCTGAGTTTGAGGAGCAAACAAGTATTCTTTCAAAATCCATCTACTTTAAGGAATTCAAGTGCATCCAGGGAAGTTTTTTACCATAAGGAACCATCATTCCAAGGTGAGTGCCAAAACCTTGGTTGATAAAATGATGACAATCCTCAATGGGCTGATTAATTTCGCTACTCAATTGAATGTGGTTGTCTCTGCTATTCCCACCTCGAATGTCATCGCTAAAGCAATGGTAGGAAGAGTAAAGAGTAGTGTTGAATGCTACAATACTGCTTAGTAACATTCATGTTGCTTTAGCTGAGCAGGTAACTCAGTTTCATAAGTTTGATGAGGAACAAGCTACAATAAAGAACAACACTAACAAACTCCTCAATGCAATTTTGGATAAGCTAGAATCAAACAATGATGTGCAGCATAGCATGTGTAGCACAATGGAGAAGATGTCTGATATCATACTTACTGGTTAATTAAAACAGTAATTAAACATGAAAACTTGCAAGGTAGAATTTCAAAACTTAAAATTAATCCTAAAAGATCTCCTAAGCATGCCATGATTGATATAATCTAAGTTGAAATGTTCTATAGATGCTTATAGGTTTATAAAACTTATTAAAAGAAACCTAGCATCTAAGTAAAGAGCATTACCAGTTGATGCGTGCCTTCCTTTGGTGCGGCATTCCCTTAGAGCAATTCAACAGAACTCTGTTAGTATTAGCTTCTAATCTAGGATAGCCTCTATGATTGATCCACACGAATCTTCACCGACCAAAACCTCGGTTGAGGAAGAACTCGTTGGTAGATAGCAACTGCTAGACCACTCGAAATCTAACCCGTAAATATAACTAAGAAAGCTCTCTTCAAAATGGAATAAGTCTTCAAAAGAATTCTTGCAACGTTGGAGAAACTCATGGAGGATCTCGCAAAAAGCTCGTGAAGAAAAGATGTCAAAACTTAGAAGGAAGGTTTAGCTAAAGAGAGAAACAAAGGAGCAAGAGGAGGCTATATAGGGAGAAGGGGAGCTGAAAGCTCCCCTTTTTAGCAATGTGGGATAGGGAAAATCCCTATCCCACAAGAGAGTATTACGCATGGAGGCCCAGGCTCCGTGGGTTGACCCACCCATAACCCGCTTACATGGGTTATGTTCAACCACATAAAGTAAGCCCATCTTGCTGGTTACTAGCGAGCCTTCTACTCGCTATCATGCGTTGGCCCAATTTCAGCACACGCTAGTGGCCCGCGAGTAAATTTTACTTATAGGACAGCCGCATAGGCCCCACCCATGAACAACTCATGTTCGTGGTGCCCACTCGCAACGGGAAAAATCCCTTGCTACAATCCTTGCAATTTTTCCCAAAACTCCTCCTTTAAATCCTTTTAATTATTATTTGGTCCAACCAATTAATAACTTGTCCAATTATTTTGACATCCTTAATATTCTCGGTATAGACCCAATCTATAAGTTCTTTACATAGATTGGTAAAGACCGAAAGTGTGTGACCTCATAGGATCCCAAAGTATAGAGGTGCTAGAGGTTAACCTAAACTTGGCTTCCCATCCAGGAACCTTTAGGCTCAGTGTTCTAGATCGATATGGAACTCGATAACTCTAGATGATCTAATGGGCTTTTGAGCAAAGGCGTATGATCCCTCGATACTCGAAATGTCACGTGCTTGTTACTTGTTCTGGTTCTGCAATAGTAACCAATTCAATCACTCCTTCCATCAGGTTAAGTTCCATCTAGTTTATTGAGCTCAGATTAAGTGTCAACTCATGTAATAGCCATAGCTATCCTGAAATTAGACTTTTTCATGAAGAACACCACTCTCCATAATGTATCAAGATTGACTATAAACCCGTGCTATCAATCCTATACTTTGATTAGAGGTTTATGAGTGTGTATCTTCAACAACATGCCTTAAGGTACATCTCCCATTTTCTCACTATATTAGGAGTGATGGATCTCATCTTGAGTACTTGGCTTACCACGAGTGATCATCACTATACCCATAATCACTCGTATCTTACACAAGGTAACTAGTATCTCAGATCTAAGGATACTTGTACTGCTACTACAATACGACATGACACCAATACATGGATATAGTTATTTCAGAGTGTTTGTCTTATAGCGATCTCAAATGGATTACTCGAATCATTCATGTGCTATTTCCAGGTACCACCTTCAGCTCGTGAGATTGCCTACCTAGATCTAATCTAAGGAGTAAGCCTACACATGTTAGTTTGTCCACTTCATTGATGTCCAGTCTCAATGAAACTATGACTAGGGATATTTAGACTATTCATATTAACACGTGTGTGCAGTTCTCACACCACATAGCTCCCACTATGTCCTCTCACTTTTACGCTATGAAGTCATCATGGACTTTGTTTTATCAATGCGTATATACATAATAACACTCACACACACACACACACTTTACATAATTAAATATCATTGATAAATGACTAAGATGCCTTTATTATTATTATTAATCTGAAATAGTTTGAACATTATAACTAATTAAGATATATCGCCCTAATTGCCTCTAGGGAATACATCATGTCTAAAAATACTAGTATATGACAAGAAGATGGATGAAGTGGCTAAGAAAGCAAGCAAGTCAGCTGTGAACTTAGCTGAAATGTATCACTAGAGACGGTGATCTCTACTTTGGGTAAGCAGTTTTCGCACTCAAGTTCTTCAGTGGATCTTGAAAATGGATTCACTATTCATCAAAAGCTTAATGTCCTAGTAGAGAGGATCTACCTAATGTAGGATAAGATTCAAGATCTTATGGACATTAGAATAGAAGATGCTAAGGACATTGACATCACTACCAAAATTATCAATGCTATGTGTCCTAGAATCATTGACATGTAAGCACAATTGAAGTTCACGTAATCATTAGGAGAGTTTAGAGGACTGCTCTAATGTTTCCAACAATTCTCTTGCCAAGGGTTTGATTTGATAGCTCATCTAACCTGGTGCCACCATTTACTACTCAGTGAGCTTAATAGTCAAGAAGTTCTTTCCTTTCTAGGAAGAGAGCAGCTTGAGAATTAAATAAATCCATTCTTATAGGGAAGCAAGAGATGTTCTCACATGCCTTGACCCCTATAACGCATGCATAAAACCAACTAGTTTTGAAACAGCTAACAAAGGGAGAGAATGTAGTAGATGACGCATGAAGTTCATCTTAACAGCAAAAACCTCATATACCTCCAAGACTGCAACATCTACCAGCTCAGCAAAGGCTTAAGGCGCATCCAAGACCAACCGGATCATCATCATCTCTACAAGGAAGAGGCAGAGGAGATTCCAAGTTAAGAAGATAGAGTATTTGTAGTTAGAAAAACTTTGTAATATCTCTTAATGTAAAAATTAGTATATGACATAGTTTTTGTAGATTCAAAGTTATCAATATATATAAGTTACAAGTTTTTCATCAAGTTAAGATCTTCTTAACTTTTTCTATATTGTTGGTTTTTGCATAAGCTTCTGTATTGCATGAATCAACAAAGGCCACTAAAGTTTGGAGAAGTTTATTAAGACAAGTCCTAAATTTAAAGGAAAGTTTACTCAGTATGATGGAGCTTGATGATCGAAGGAAATCCACTAAGCATGGGGGAGTCTATGATACTTAAGGGAGTTCAGTCAACATGAGGGAATCTTATATCACTTATCAGGTATTCCTATATCCATAAAATTTTACTTAGTTAATTATGCTACTACCTAGTTTGTTATCAGTTAAAAAATTGGGAGATTGTTGAACTCATGTTAATAGTACTTCATGGTACTCTAGTTTTGGAGGTAAAATGTTACTTAGGATAGTGAAATTATTTAGGTACTAATTATACTCTTAATTAAGTAGTCAGATTGAGTTAGTCTTGTGATAAAATAACTCAGCTTGATATAGGCTCAGTATGGCTTAGTGTTGCGAAGGACACTAGGCTTAGTAACTTTTTTTCCAAGTTTATGCGATATAGCTCAGTAAAAGCTGAGTGCTTTTATGCTATTAATCTCAGTGAATGATGGGTACTTTATGTGATGTTGAATAACTTCTAATGTGTTATCTTTAAGTATTCTATGAAGATAGAATATTCTTAGTTGATGCGTTTCAGGTCCCAAAAAGGATTTGGCGCTAAAAATAAAAGAATAACAAAGTGGTCTTCACTGCAAAAAGGGGTCAATACAGAATGTTGGGATGTTTTCACAAAAATCCAAGTCAAAAGGAATCTTTTGACAACTCTCCGCTTTGCAGCGTTGTCATGCCAATTGCAATGTCAAAAAAAGCAATCAATCAAATTTCTCCAAGTTGCATCTCACGCATCCTCTCTCATCTTCATTACTTAAAGTAAAAGAGGCAATGATAATAAATTAATCAACAGATCAATATAGCGCCTCAACAGATAAAATTTATGTCTCTAAAAGTCTTTAAATCTATTTCAATTGGATAGCATTTAAAGCTATGTATAGGAGAGATTTTGTCTGCTAAAGTCAAGATGATAAGTTACAATGGCTACTTCTAGGAATCTATAAGTATAAATAGAGACTAAAGCAAAAGATTACAACTTGGTGAATCACCTAAATTTGTAAAATGTTGAAACTCTATCTAAGTTATCACAGCCTTCGAAATTCCAATCAAGCAATCTCAAAAGTAAACACATAATTTCGATTAGTTTGTAATAGGGAAAAATCCAATATACTTAGATTAAGCTAAGTCATTCAATTGTAAAGGAAATAACATTGTATAAGTTGTGTTTCCTATTTGTGTGTTCAAATTCATTCTAAATTGTGTGAGAACAATTTGAGAAGGGTACTCAAATTGTGTTGAGTGGTAGTTAGGCTCAGAAGGTACTAGCTTATAATTCTACCCTATGTTAAAGGATTCTCTATCTATTTAAAGGAAAGAACACTAGTGGATTAAAGCTCAAAAACGATATTTATGGACTAGAGGTAGGCTAGGGGCCGAACCAATAAAAATCAAGGTGCAATCTTTCTTTACTCTTATCTTATATCATTGACAACTTTGCTCATACATAAACACACTTCTTTCATTTATCTTACTTGAAAAACCATCCTGAGCTAAGTAAGAATTTACTCAGCATAGTTTGTGTCCAAACCAAGGTCAGCTCAAGCTAAGTGGTTTGCAATTTTACTCAGTTTTGTGCACAATATGTTTTAATTAGCATACATTTAACTTAACTTGGTAAAGAATTTTAAATCTTTAAAGAACAAGTTAAATCATCATTCACACCCCCACTAATAAATTCTATAAGCTATAAGGACTAACAAGTTGGATTCTGCATATGGTTTTACAATGGTGAGTTTACATTGTTGAATTAAAACTTGTAGACAAGGTGCAAAAACTTAAACATGAACCTTGTTTGTTTTACATGTTATATGGAGTCTTGGCATAATGTAATGATTACGATGTACTACTCTTAGTAGGATCCCATTGTTCATTAATTCTTTATAGCCTAAAATTATAGTTATCATAATCATATCCATTGTTTAAGCCCTAGACTAAGTCAAGATAAATTACACCAAAGAAATCCCTATAAAATATTAAGGCAGTACACAATCTTCCTATCATAAGTCTATAACACGAACCTTATTATCGGATGTAAGATCATGTACAACATGCTTTCCCCCAACACATGTTTGACCATGAGACTAGATGGGGTTAAGTCTTAACTAAAGAAAGTTAATTGTTCAAAGTATTGGAGCTAATGATAGGTTGGAGACACATTTAAGGAGTCATACATTTGTGTTTGCACATCTCGAGCAAGAGAACTCAAATGGATTAGCAATTATGAGGGTTGCAAATGGATGGTTTCCAAGCATGGCTATCTATTATAGCTTGACATGCTATAGCGGGGTCACCTTACATGAGTTATGGATGCTACCTACTGAGGAGAATGGTTATACAATGCTTCCCATATTCAACAGAAAGTGCTATTTGAATGTCGATTAAATTAGTAGGAATTATTTGATTAAAGATCTTATAGTAAATGCATGTACATATACTAATGTCTAAACATATTTCTTATCTTATATCTAGGTTGAATATATCTCCCAAAATAAATATTCACCCTATTCTTGGCAATAAGTTAATTGGATACAATTTTGAAGATCGGTATGAGGCATTAAAGAAAGAGTTATCTTTTAGTAGTTTATACTATGTCCTTGATCACCCTAGGCCATTCACTCCTAATGTTGAGGCCTCCATTCTCATCAGAGAAGCCTATGTTAAACACAAGATGGATGCTTTCAAAATATCACCCGTGATGCTTGAAACAATGTCCTTGGAGCTTAAGAAGCATCATGAATGCATGTATTTGGAATCCATGCTAATCCATCTTAGAGATATTTATGAGGGCATAAAATTAAATGGGATAAAATTATGAAACACTTTTATTCCACTAAGAAAGGTAATGGGATCCTAGCCATTGAGCGTTGAAAGGAATACTTAGATTATTCTAGAAGAATGTCTCAAATAAGAATTGAGACAAATTCTGAGGAAGGCACTTAGTTTATGATAATAGGTCTATCAGATAAACATTCACCTTTTGTGGAAGATTATCTAATGTCTAAAAAGACCGCAAAATCATCTGAGTTCATCAAAAGACTTCAAAGTTTTAAGGTCAAGTGCTTGGATAAGGAATTAATTTTAGAAAGAACAAGGTTTGACAGTGCATAGACAAGAGTATCAAAAGAAAAGTAAAAAAGAATGAAGGCATCTATTTACAGTACATTAGAAAAGAGATTTCATGGCTTGTATTTCTAAGCAAGTGAAGTAGAAGCCAAGTATAGCATCCACTTATGGTATGTTCATTATAGAGAGTTACTCTACATTTTCTTATCAATCTATATGGATATTAGATATTGGTTATGGTACTCATATATATAAATTGTTCAATGGTTATGGAACAATAGAAGGCTTGCAAAGAGGGAGATGGACCTACGAGTTGGAAATGGAGCATGGGTTGCTGCAACAATTGTAGGGACATATAGCCTTCATTTTCTTAGTGGCCTATTTTAGTTTTGAACAATTGATATTATATTCCTGTTGTTACTAAGAATATTATTTATGTTTCGTGTTTTGTAATAGAAGGATTTGAAATCTTATTTTCGGATAATTATTGTCAAATTTGTTGCAATATTATTCTTTATGCTTCTAGAATTAGTTTTAGTGGCATTTATGTTCATGATACTAAACTAAAATTCTAAATATGTATATTGCTAAGAAAACGACATTAGATAATGAGAAATCTTCATACTTGTGGAATTGTCGTTTAGGGTATATAAAAGAAACTTGCTTAACTAAGTTACACAAATTTGGTGACTTGGGCTCAATGGAATGGGAATCCTATGAGAGCATGCAAACCTTTTTAAATGGAAAAATGACAAAGAAACCTTTCAAAGGAAAGGGTAGGTGTGTAAAAGCACTTGGAGGTTTCATCTACTTGATAACCTTTATAGATGATTACTCATGATATGGTCATTTGTACCTTACGAGGAACAAGTCTAAAAGTTTTGAGAAATTCAAAGTGTTCAAGAATGAAGTAGAGAAATAGCTTGGAAAGAGTATCATGCCCTTTGATCTAATCAAGGTGGTGAATACTTAAGCTAAGAGTTTGAAGAATATTTAAGGGATAATGGTATTTTATCCTAGTAGACCCCTCCTTATACACCCCAACACAATGAAGTGTTCGTAAGGAAGAACCAAACCTTACTTGATATTGTTCATTCCATGATGATCCTAGCAGTTTTCAGCATATCCTTTTAGGGTTATGCACTTGAGAGCGTAGTTTATATATTAAACAAAGTGCCCTCGAAATTAGTTTATCAAACACCATACGAAAGGTGGTATGATAAGAAACTCGCTCTTTCTCACTTGAAAGTTTGGGGATGTCCTACCTATGTTAAAAATACTGGTTAATCAAGACAGTAATAGAACATGCAATCGTTGCAAGGTAGAATTTCAAAACTTAAAATTAACCTATAGATCTCCTAAGCATGCCATGATTGATATAATCTAAGTTAAAAGTTCCATAGATGCTTTTAGGTTTATAAAACTTATAAAAGAAACATAGCATCTAAAGGTTGAAGAATTACCAGTTGATGCGTGCTTTCTCTCTTTTGATAGCGGTGTTCCCTTCGAGTAATTCGGTAACACTTCATTAGTACTAGCTTCAAAACTAGGAGAGCCTCTATGATTGATCTACAAGGATCTTCATTAACCAAAACCTCATTAAGGAAGAACCCATTAGTAGACAGCAGCTGCTAGACCACTCGAAAACCGACCTGAAAATAATCCAGAAGGCTCACTTAAGAAAGAGCCTTCAAAAAGAATTCTTTAATTGTTTGGGGAAACTCGTGAAGAATCTCGCATAATAAAAGAAGAAGAGGGAGTTGAATCTAGAGAGAAAATCTGAGCTTAAAGCTATTTTCAGATGTTCTTGTGTGTGTGTGTGTGTGAATAAAGAGAGGAGCTGGAGGCCTATTAACAAGGAAAAGAGGGAGTGTTAAACTCTCCCTCAATAATTGGATGCGATGCCCTATTGGGTTAGCCACACGGGTCAAGGAGACCTGCAGGCTTCCCTAAGCTTGCAGCCCACGCAAGCACTATCGTGAGTAACGCTTGCACACTTGTAGCCCGCTAGCGCACGGTCTTTCCTTGTGTGTTAACGATCCGTGAGCAAACAGGCCCCACTTTGAACAACCCATTTTCATTTTGGGGCCCACTCGCAATGGGAAAATTCCCTTGCTCCGCTTTGAGTAATTTTCCCTATTTCCTCTTTATTGCTTTTAATTATTAATTCGGTTCAACCAATTAATAATTCTTGTAACGAATTCGATAACTTGTATTTTCTACATAAACCTAGTCATTAGGTTCTTTACTTAGTCCGATAAAGACCCAAAGTGTGTGACCTCATAGGATCCCAAAGTATTAAGCAGCTAGAGGTTAAGCTAAACTTAGCTTCCCATCCGAAAACCTTTAGGATCGGTGTTCCAGACTGTTATGGAACCCGATAGCTCTAAACGATTAAATGAGCTTTCTAGCAAAGGCGTATGATCTCCCGATACTTGGAATATAATGTGCTTGTGACTTGATCTGGTTCTGCAGTAGTGACCAATACAATACACTCCTTCCATTAGGTTAAGTACCATCCAGTTTATTAAGTGTTCGCAAGATTTTGACTATACTCATTCCGATAGGCTTATATTTGGTAACGTTGCCAAAAACCTTGTTCCCCACTTTTCTACTGATAAGATAAAAGTTCTATTTATGACCAGGTGTTTTCAGTACCACTTATCAAATAGAAAAATGATGACCACTACAAGTATACAATTACGATGCAGTTTTAAAAGATATCGATCCCACATGGAAGGAATTCGTTCTAAAAACCAACTAGAGTTACGGAATAAAAGATATAAGATAATTTGTATTGGAGGGTTTGGATGATAGACTGATGAATAAACAGATGCATGAATAAATTAGAGAAGATGTAAATTGTATAGATATTCCCTAAGAAAAAGTATAGTAGAGAAAAACATGCAAAATCATCAAGAAGATTTCATACACTAAATAACTTCAACAAACACGGTTCTATGCGCCCAAATATTCAATAATTCATCGTAGAGAAACACATGAAATGACTTTTCTAGATCTAGTGCAAATGAATTATGACACTTATAAGAACCTGGATTACAATAATACTATGCTTAGTACGGGTCGATCTCACATAACCATATTTAGCAAGTTACCACTCCAAAAATGTTGGCTCACTAAACAGTGTTATAATCATAGATCCAGTGATTATACACAATCTTGTTAACCCTGAAATCACTCTTAAAGTTAACTCGAAAGCATATAACTTGATTAATATAAGAGGCGTAAGATGAAATACTCGTTATGACATATAGACATATCATAAACTTTGAAATAGAAAGTATAAGTTGAAAAACAAAGTAAAGTTGTAAGGTATGCAAGTGAAAGCTAAAGTTGATCAAACCGTATCCACTATTTAATGGGAGTTGTCAATCCCCGTAATTCCTGCGTCTACTTTGAATTCGGTCTCGACTCGTATAGAACCTTTGCTAGGATTCTATTCTTTGTGAATATCGAACAAATGAATGTTGAAGAATAAAAACTTTTATTTGTAAGTGCTTTGCAATTACACTCATACAACAATCGCTAGAATATATGGAGAAATCTAGTAATCGAAACAAAAATCAAATCACTTATACATTTTTCTCTCTAACACTTTGAACTAGCTAAATCTATAACTTTAACTCTCTAATGTGTATCATGCATATCATCTATTATGCTCTCTACCATATATCATGAAATTGGTTGGTTTTGAACCCTATTTATAGAGTGCGAAGGGTTACATCTATCCAAATGAAGAGTCTTGTCCATTGGCGAAGGGTTGCATCACTTCTTTGTGATTGGATGCAAAGTTTCATCCTCATCTTCAATGGATAGGCACCTTTTCGTGATTGGATTACTTCCAAAAGGTGTCTTTTCATTTGACAGTTGGTGGCGGCTGATGGCAGTTGATTTTTTTTATCTAGCGGTTGGTAGTTGAGAATAGTTATCCTTAACCGTCACAATTCACAAGCGCGATATTCATGTCGTGATCTTGAATATTGGTTGGCAACTTTCTGCTTGTGAAGAATGACAAGTCCTGACTGCAAATGGGTGTCATGATCATGACATGTACTTTTCTTCATGATTCTACTTTGCAACTTTGCCGGTCTTTGACAACTTCGATCCTAAGCCAATTCCTTGTGTTCTAGGCATCTTTTTGCACCTTTTTCACTCTTTCTAACATTTTAAACTAGCAAAATCTATAACTTTCACTCTCTAATGTGTATCACGCATATCATCTATTATGCTATCTACCATATATCACGAAATTGGTTGGTTTTGAACCTTATTTATAGAGTGCGAAGGGTTGCGTCTATCCAAACGAAGAGTCATGTCCATTGGTGAAAGGTTGCATCATATAGGCACCTTTTCATGATTGGATTGCTTCCAAAAGGTGTCTTTTTGTTTGACAGTTGGTGGTGGTTGATCATTTTTATCTGGCGGTTAGTAGTTGAGAATAGTTATCCTTAACCATCACAAGTAGAGAGCACGATATACATGTCACGAACATGAATATTTGTTGGTAACTTTCTGCTTGTGAAGAATGACAAGTCACGATCTCAAATGGGTGTCATGATCGTGACATGTGCTTTTCTTCATGATTTTACTTTGCAACTTTGTCGATCTTTGACAACTTCTATCCTAAGACAATTCTTTGTGTTCCATGCACCTTTTTGCAACTTTTTCACTCTTTTTACATAGAATTCCATCTTTGATCATTTTACTCCCAAGATTCACCTAGTTTCTGCACTTGCATAAAAAAAACAACTACATACCATGTGAAATCTTTTATATGAAGTATAAAATGACTCAAAACCATATCATTTTATGATTGAAAATATCAAGTTAATAAGTGTAATTATACACTTATCATTAAGCTCGGATTAAGTGTTAGCTCATGTAATAGCCATAGTTATCCTAGAATGAAACTTGCCCAAAGAACACCACTCGGCCTTTATGTATCAAGATTGACTAGAAACCCGTTCTATCAATCTTATACTCTAATCAAAGGTTTATGAGTGTGTCACTTCAACAAGGGGCCCTAAGGTACATCTCCCATTATATCACTATATCAGGAGCAATGGATCCCATCTTGACTACTCAGCTTACCAACATGTGATCATCACTGTATCCGTAATCACCCGTATCATTCAGATCACCAGGGAATGAATAAGCATGAACCAAAGTTAACAACTTATACACAAGGTAACTGGTATCTCAGGTCTGAGAATACTTGTACTACTAGTACAATAAGACATAACACCAACATATGGATATTGTTATTTCTGAGTGTCTGTATTATAGTGGTCTCCAATGTATTACCCGAATACGTCCATGTGTTAACTCAAGGTACCACCTTTAGCTCATGAGATCGGTTTCTTGGATCTAATCCAAGGACTAAGTCTAAACATGCTAGTTTGTCCGTTCTATTGATGTCAGTCTCAATGAAACTATGACCAAGTATATTTAGAATATTCATAGTAACATGTATGTGTGAGCACGGGTTTTTAAACCAACTCACGTATTCAATGATAACGGCTTTTAGGGACATTTATCCTCGAATCACATGATTTTTGACTGTCCGATGATCTTCAAATGGGAGCCTTCCTTGTCTTTGAATTTAGAAAAGGTTTTTTTTAATTTTTCCCTTTAAATTTAAAAATTAAATAAAAAAATATAAAAATTCGAAAACACCATGGAAAACCGAACCCAGGGGGCTTACATCGCCAAAGGTGGGTGAGGCAAACCTCGCCAAAGTCCTTGGCGAGGCATACCTTGCCGAGGAGCCTCACCAGACATGCTTTGGCGAGCCTCCTCGCTGGAAAAACCTACCTTTTTTGGATTTTTGGGATTTTTCTATAAATAGTCGAACATTTTTGGATTGAAGGGGCTTGAAATTTCAGACAAAAACACTACAAAAATATTTTCTTCATTTCTTCCAATATTTTCTTGGATCCAAAACACATTTGGATCCCAACTTTTAATTATTTTCAAAACTTCTCTTCATCTACTTTTCTTCTTAATTCCTTAGATATTCTCGGGTCTTAAACAAATTTAGAACCTGAGTCATATTATCCTTTTGGATAAATAAACACTTATTTTTCCACATTAAACCACAATAACTACAAAAATGAACGAGGAACACTCCCGGGGTTCGAACGGATATGCCGAAGTGGATTCAAGCCGAAAGGGTAAGCCTCTAGTTCCTAGAACTGCGAATTTCATGCTCATCGTCTGCTTCATCTCTTTCTTATTTTTATTTGTAGACTTAAAAATTATTTTTATTCCTTAATGTTGTGACCTTCTCCTTCATCTTTCATTTCTTTTCTTTATTAATGGAACTTTATATTAGAATACCACCACGAAGGGAATAAAACATATTTTCAGATAACAGGCCTCACATTTTTGTCATGCGGTCATTTTCACTGATAAAATTGACCAACATACGTGTAAATAAAAATTGACTATTTTTATTTAAAAATAACAACTTTAAGTCATCGATGTTTTAATTAGGCCACACGGGCCTCGCTAAAATCAAATCAAACATACGTGCCATATCTTGTGCTAACCTTTGTGGGTGCAGGTTAGATGTATGCTTAGGATTTATTTTCCTTCGGGTATTGCGTATATGTTTACGGAAATTGTAATAAATAGATTAGGCGGGCGGTTGCATCCTATGAGGTTTTGTAATTTTTTGTAACCTTTACTTTTCGGCATTTACTTTCCGCATTTATTTACTGCTTTGTGGATGGATTTAATACTTTTTCTATATGTGAATCATGCACATAAACTCAAAAAATGACCTAAGTGCGAATATGCACAATTAAGAATATACGATTAGATGTAATATAATATGATCACATAAGAACTAAGAAACTTATGCCGGACCCGAATCTCTGTGTCTTTGTGGGCCGTCCCCTGGACGTTAAGCCTCACAGGACTCTAATTCTTGGAAAGAGCTAATACAGATGGTGACTCCACACTAAGAGACGATGGATTCGGCTTTGAACCAATCTAAAAATGTTCTCTCTCTCTCTTTCAACCTCTCCGGATCCCCGACCTGGTGCACTTTTCAAACACCCCGGTGGACCGCGCCTCTCATCTCCGCGCGCTCTCGGCCCACCGCTCCCTGTCGTCCGCTCACAATGGCAACTCCACTGGGGATTTTTTCTAAAACTTGTTTTTTTTAGGTTTTTAGATTTTGGATAAGTGCCAAAAATTATTGATCACATTATTCCATTTTCTCTTAATTATGACATATTCATAAATAACGCATTGCAATAGAGGGGATTAGCACATAAGTCTAAGGTACCCCTATTATCGTGAAGCTTTCTCTTGTACTAATCTACCTCCCTGAGAAAAGATAATACTCGAGCAAGTGGAGCACTTGTTATCATATCGCATGTACCTCCCTCGTTAGAGGCTTAGAGTGTATTTTAGTGCAATAAGAACCTTCTACATCAGCAACCTATCTATAAACCTCATGTAAATAATCCATAGGCATTTTCCCTGGGATGTTACCCAACAAATGACCATGCATTATATTTTCTTGCAGGTGTGCTCCTTAGTATCTTCACGGTACTAAGATGAACCAAACCTAGGATAGAGACTAGCCAAAAACCCTATGCGTAGGAGTTGTATGGCTGGAAGTTGGATATTATGTGCTATGTGTTTATCGCTTTTTGATCCATCATTCAAATATGCCATGCTAACCACGAATCTTTGTGCAAATACTTGAACGCACACACTTATGATGTAACATAACATCTTCTCATCACATGCACTTAAAATTAGATGATAACATAAAACCACTTAGAAACATCACTTACCCCTTTTCAGCTAGATGTCCACTTGACATTCGATTATTAGCCCGTATACGGCAAACATACCTTTCTTTTACTTGACATCCGACACTCAGCCCACAAGTGGCAATAATATCCCACCTGTTACCTATGAGGTGTCCACTCGACATCCAACTCATAGCCCTTATGGGGCAATTATACACACCAAAAGCCCAAACAGGGCAAATACCTACCCAAACCATTTCCCACATTAAAGGATATCCCAGTTGATGTCTTAACCTAAGCCCACATAGGGCGAACTTATTTCAAAAATCTTACCCTTACCAAATCTTCAAGGGTATACGCTTCATACCCGAATCATTCACCCACACGGAGCAATAATTCATGCATCACCACATTCCCTCAAATAGCGGTGATCACATAGGCATCCAAAATTCCACCCTAATTGGGGAAAATAACCAAATCATTCATTAGATAGCTACATACAGTAGTTGTTTTTGTGACATTAGGGTACGCCACACTACTTACCCGAAATAATTTTGACCTCCTCATTCCATGAGACCTAGTCAAAGTACGAAGTCTCAAACTATTAACCTATTACCACACGGTAACTGAGTCACTGTTCACCACTTTTATACTGATAAGTTTAATAACTAATGGTTCCAAGAACTTTTTCGTGAAACTTGGCTACACTCGTTTCGTAAGGCTTATCCTCAAATAATGGTGCCAAAAACTTATTCACGAAAAATGTAGGTGTTGTCAATACCGCTTATCAAAATAGAAAAATGATGATAACTGCAAGTATACAGTTGCGATGTAGTTTTAAAAGATATCGAACCCACAGGGAAGGAACCAAGTCTAAGGAAAAACAAGGAAAGACAAAGTAAAAGAAAATAAAAAAAGATTTAAGATTTTTGGATAGGATGATTAGAAAGAAAAGTTGAGTAAATATAGATGTGGAAGATTAGAGAATCTAAATATATAAAATCTTCACTACGAACAAGTATAGTAGAGAAAATATGCAAGTTCAACAAAGATGTTACGACTCACTAAACTAATCTAACAGATTCGGTTCAAAACATTCTGACGTTCAATGATTCACCGCAGAGCAACACATGAAATAACTTTTCTAAACCTAGCACAAACGAAATAAGACAATTTTGAAAACCTAGACAACATCAATACTATGCTTAGTATGGGCCGCTCTCACATAGCCACATTTAGCAAGTTACCATTCCAAAAATGTTGGCTCACTAAACAGCATTATATCACAGATCTAGTGATTATACATGATATTGTTAACCCCGAAACTACTCTTAAAATTAACTCCAACGCATATAACTTGATTAACATAAAAGACTTA
>CATIWQ010243051.1:0-21645 GCA_949673415.1 Euphorbia schlechtendalii
AAAGAAAGAGGAAACAGTGAGCAGAGGAGGATGAGAGAGAGAAAACGACCATAAAAGAGAAGAAAAACTAACCGGAAAGTGGTTGTCAGCGCCGGAATGCGCCTAATCAGTAAAGGCTAACCAAGGCGCACGCCTTGCGCCCAGGAAAAGGTGCGCGCCTTGTATGATGGCGCGCCTCGCCCCAGTTTGAGGCGCAGGGGTGCGCCCTGGAGCCTAGGCGCGCCTTTGACTACTATGATTCATGGTGGATTTAGATTCACTCCAGTATTTTCTGGGAAATCAAATCAAAATTGTAAGATTGTAAAAGAAGGATTCTAATTGGCTTCATGATTGTAAGCTAAATAGTGCCTCACTTCCTTCTAGCAAATAATTTGGGTGGTGCCTAGCATCATGGGTGATTTGAGGCTTGTACTAACTTGACCTAACTTCCAAGAGTTATACGGACTGCATTGTAGGATTTTTACTCAAAATAGTTCAGCTCAGCTCTAACAGGGCTCAAGTATTAAACCACTTTTTTGTAATCACTATGCATTCAGTTGCATAAGGATGAACAAACAGTAGGTTTCTCACATTCAAGATAAAGAGAGCACAAAGGCTGCGACAAGTTAAAACACGACAACAGTTCTGTTAAGAACTACTTTGACCATGGTAGTCAAAGGAGCGCCTAGCCTCCCAGGGGTGACCTTGCGTCTTTAGTGTTTCTATGCTTAACCTTGCACCTTGAGTGCGCCTAGGGGCCTTGACTACTATGACTTTGACCATATCATAGTACTCTGCTCTAATCAAATTCTTCATAATGTAAAACCGTCACATAAAGACAATCACATCAGCAACGCTAAATGAGGACCGTAGCATATAATAAGTAGTTAATTCTTATAACTTCAACAGCTAATATTATTACATTTTACTTGTTAAATCAGTTCCAATATTATGTGAAAAGATCACGGCATATAAACTCTTTTAAGTTCAATATTGTTTTAAGTCTACATTATGGAATCTGTGATATAAACATGTCTAATTTTATACAGAATGTTAAACAAATAAGATTAAGAACATAAACAAAACAAAAGGATTGTTTGTGTCACAGAGCAAATAGCAGGTATAGCAAACAAAGATTCAGATACTTACAGGAACTCTAAATTGATAGTCTCTGAGAAGACAAGAAACAGAAAAAGGATGTCAATACATTAATAATTCAGGAATTTCGATATAAAACTTGAAGGTAGTTCATAGCAATTAAAATGAAAATAAATACTTACAACTGTTTTAACTTCAAAGTTGAAGCGGCATACCACAAGCATCTACCTCCAGAATAGAAGTTCAAAGATCAGATGCATAAAAAACCATCGCAAAAAAGGGCGCAAAAAAAACAAAGTAAGAACTTAATACAGCAAGATAAAATTCTACATGTTAATCATTGAGCACAGCAATGCAAAAACAGTGGAACATTAAGATGGCATCTCGGCACAATCAACAAAAGTCAGAGAAGGAAAAGAAAATTCGGCTAACCCCAAACATGCACACGACTCCAAGTGGCATTCTCAAAAAAAAACAAAGTGAAAACATAAACTCACCATACGAAATACTAATTCCCAATCAAGCTGACATTCTATATAAGTGCGAATAATTTTGCAGTGAAAGAATACAATATATACTTTGGTGTTGTGAATAAGCTCCTAATAGAAAACCAAGGTACCTTCTCCTGGGTGCCTTTTAAGCAATATAAGCACTGGAGGATTCCCTCAGAGCAAGAGCAATATCCTGAACGAAAAACTGCATTAGATTTCCCAGGGAAGCAAAAAACTCAATTACAAATGAGTTGCAAAAAAATAATAAAAAAAAGGATGAAGGGTAAAAATACAAATCATATTAATAATTAGCAATTCAAAGATATCACTAATTAAATTTTCCATGACAAATACCAGCAGGAAAGTACAAGATACAAGTAAACTTGTGGCAGGGGGAATAAAAAACATTATAAAATTTCAGTGCCCAAATTTAATAATTGTTACAAGAGGGGGGAAACGCCTTCGGCAAGTTGTCTTACAATCAAAACAGTAAATTCCCCAGAAAGAACAGCTCGTAAAGAGAACGCCTGACCAAGTATCATCATTCGGACTTCAACATCTCTAACTGTCCAAAACTCATGCCCCGGAAAACAGAAGTCAAAGACAGAATCCCAATGATTAGATAAACTTAATATCAAGCATAATGACTACTATCTAGAGCAACAGGATTCTGTGGTAGGAAAATCAGCAACATGTTTCACTTGCCCGTGATGAATGGATGGAGTAGCGCTTGATTAACTGTCATCCTCTTCTCAGGATCCAACACAAAAATTTTATCTAAAAGGTCTTTAAAATTGGCTAACATCTTTGGATCCTCATCACCAGAACTAGAAATTATTGCTCCAATATCTTTTGACTTTATGTTGGTAATCATCCTCTTTATAGCCTGAGAACCAAATTCAATCGTCAAATAAGAGGGGGTGCCAGATGAAATTTCTAAAGAGAAGAAAACAAGAGATTAAAGCATATATCCTACCATATTAGTTACAGGATCCTCCTCTGAAGCGTGAAAATTCAAGTCCTGGTCAAAATGCTGGTCAACAAATGCACCCTGCAAGGAAGAATCAGAATAACAGCTTCACAGTTAGAAGAGACGGAAATTACAGGAAAAGTATACAAACAAATAGCCAGAAAAATTACTCTAGAACCGACGAGAAATGAGAGGTAAAAACAATGGGATGCAGACTAAAAGGGAATTTATATTGAAGAGATATCCCACCTTCTTAAGCATCTTCTTTGGAAAGGGGCCCTTCAACTCCATGTGAAGTCGCAACATGTCATTATTTGTTGCACCTGGGAAGAGAACTTTACCAGCATAAAGCTCATACAAACAACAACCAACAGACCATATATCCATGGGATGATCGTATGCCAAGCCGAGAACTGAAAAGAAAGAAGTGATCTCATCATAATTGCCATTCAAACAACAATGTATACATCCATAAAATAGCTCAAGACAATCACTCACCTATTTCCGGAGCCCGGTAAAAACGGCTTACAAGGTACGGTGTCACTTCATTTTTACCAGAAAACATTGCATTGCCAAAATCACACAGCTTGAGAACATTTTTAGCCTCATTCACCTGCAGAAATATAGGGAAAGTAACATCAATTTTATTGTTAGCTCATAGTTACTGAAACAATTGTAGAGTAGTAGAAACATACCAGCATATTATCAGGCTTTATATCACAATGAAGTACGTGGCAGTTCTTAAGATGCTTCAGCGCAATAAAAAGCTGCTTGGCATAAGCTCTAACAGCAGTCAGTTTAAGGCCAATATTACGACCAAACTTTTTTAAAATCTCGCGAAGGTTCATATGAAGAGATTCAAAAACGAGACAAAGATGATTTCTGTACTTGAAACTAGAAAGGAAACGAACACAATGACGTTTGTTTTCTGGATCTTCTGCCGCTAGTTTATTTAATATCTGAACCTCTGATTGACCAGCTTTATGCCTAAATTACAGAAAAAGAGGTGCATAACTGCTGACAGCATAGGAAATGGAATAAAACAACATTATATAAAAAAAAAAAATCGCTTACATGGTTTCATTATTACGAATGATTTTTATAGCTACTTCTTCAGGATCACCAGCACCTGCCTTCATATCTTTTGCCCGAACTACTGTTGAAAAGACACCTTTCCCATGGGCAGCCACAATTTCATAACGACCATCAAGCATCTCACCAAATCGATAACCTAGGAAGAATAACAAATAAGCAAAATAACAAAAACATTGAGAAACAAATTTTTTTTCAACGGTTCAGCACCTGCACAAATTGCTACAATTATCGGTACATTTTTTTAATCATGAGTTGCTTATAACACAACTTCAATAAGTCATTAGCATTTGAACGATGACAAAGAGGAAGTCTCATTTCTTAGTGCAAATCATAATTGAAAACAGAATCAACCAGTGACAATTAAACAAAGTCCCATCCCCTCAAGAAATGCATCATCATAATAATGCAAGCAAGGTATCAAGTAAAAAACTCATATTACAGAATACAAGTCCCAAGTATTTAAGGTAAGATGCACAGATAGACTTCTCTATTTTCATACTGAAAGGTGTCTTTAAAAAAATAAAGGCTAATGCACCAATTTTCATTCACATTCCCATCATCTCAAATGGGAATAAGACATAGCTAATCAGCACTATAAAAAATATAGGAGAAATGCTTGAACGCAAGACTTGTCATTAAACTGCATCAAGTACTCAAGATCGAATATATTAATTTCAAAAATCAAAGAACTACATATCAATGTACTTACCATAATACCCATCAGCATCATCCCAATTGTCATTAACACCACTACGCACAATCGGCAACCCATTTGCATTACCCTGAATATATGAAAGAACATTGGCATACACGAGTGTGATTTATTTTCAATAAAAATAAAAGCAACAGAGTCAAAGTCACTGTATATAGTATATACTAAACAGAAGTTCACAATATCAACTTAACAAGCATAGATAATCAATATCCTAGAGTAGCTTAGCAAGTGCCATTGCCAGTTTGCCATAGAAAAAGGAATTGCATATAACAATTAATCTTACCACTTTACGAACTCCAGCAGGTGTCTCCCCGAATATGTCATCACAGTATATTTCATCAGATCTTTCGCTCTGCCCATAGTTGACAAATCAGAATTTTAAGTAAAAAATGCATACTAAAATGTAAAATTCTCATCTAGGTTAAGACTTGTGAGAACACAAAATATTTTAACCAAACAGTGAGCACACCTTGGGAGTACCCTCTCCAAGCGCAGCAGCAGCACCATTAGTCCTCTCAGAAGCTTGCCTTCTGTTTTCCGGGGGAGACTTGCCTACTGAAAACAATGACTTGGAAACATAAGCACTATCCACAGCCCCAAAATCAAGAGATTCTAAAGCAGCATTAGATGCCGGTAAAGATGGGACAGTGCATTGTGCAGACTTGGAATCTGCCACATACAAAATAGTAAGACATGAGCAACACACACTCCACCATATTGACCATAGAAAGAAATAAGACGAATCAATACAAACATCCAACTTAGTAGCAACATGCCTGATACTTCCAAACTCAAACAAATAACAGCAATAATTATGGTTTCTCTTTGAGAACTCCCCTAACTATATATTGCCAAGAAAGAATATAAATATAAACTTAAATTCGTGCAAGAGATCCTGCAAGAGCTTCAACTATGGTCAGGGCTTAAATCCAATACAGTGCCTAACTTGCACTTTTCAATGCTACAAGTACAGAACGCAAAAATTAAATACATAACTTCTAGCACAATGTCTCTGAAAGGAAGCTAATTTTGAGGTTCAAATCATAGTCGTAAAAGGCGAGACTAGGCTCACGGGCGTGCCCTTGCGCCTTCAGGGGTTTTAGGCTAAATTCTGCGCCTAGAGTGCCCCAAGGCAAGCCTAGGCAGCTAAAATGCCCAAGGTGCAGCCTTGCGCCTTGACTACAATGGTTCAAATTAGCTATACTGAGGCTTTAGGCTAAGTCAGGACCAAATAATAGTGTCCAAAAATAATCCTAACTCTAAATAAAGTAGAATAGCCTCTGCAAACTTCAAAGCTTAGACATCAGGGAAGAACTGAATGGATACACAGGTAAAACTTAAAGTACCTTTGTCCATGTTCAGAGAATTAGTCTCCTTTTGTTGTTGCTGCATCTGCTTATTCCTATATTTTTCAAGAATTGCCTGCCTACGCTTTCGACTCTCCTCCTTCACTCTATTAAGATCTTCCTCTTGTTCAGCAAGCTTTAATGTAACCTTTTCCTCAAAATCATCTTGCTCATCTTCATCTCTGGAGACAATAACATGAAAAACCAAGCTAAATTAAGACATTTAAGGAAATGGATAAACAAACATTTACTGATTAACTGATGAAAATACCTGTCAAGTTGGTCTCTACTCCCTTCCAAAGAAGTGCTGTTAGAATTATACAACTTTGTAGAATCACTCTTAAAGTCTCTGCCTATATCCCTACTAATATCACTCTGTCTGTCCCTCTCCCAATCACGATCTTTTATTCTGTCTCTCTCATTATACCTAGCCCTATCCCTATCCCTATCCCTTTCCCTCTCTCGATCTCTAAGTCTATCACTAACTCTAGCAGAGTCCTCAACTTTGATTCGCTCTCTTTCCTTCTTCCTTCTTTCATTGGTCTCATCTTCCCTGTCCCTTCTACTATCTCTATCCAAGCTTCTCTCACGCTGCCCTTCAATTCTCCGATCCCTGTGCTTGGACCTCTTGTGATCCTCATCTCGTCTCAGATCCCTGTCTGCCTCCCTGTACCTGCCCCTTTCCAACTTCTCTCTCCTAACATCAATTTCTCTGTCCCTGATCCCCTCTTGATCTCTCTCTCTAGTATGATCCATGTCCCTGCTCTTCTCTCGTTCTCTGTCTCTTCTCCGATCTACGTCCCTGCTCCTCGCTCGTTCTCTGTCTCTTCCCCGATCTATGTCCCTGCTCCTCTCTCGATCCCTTTCTCTCCTCTGATCCCTTTCCCTGCTCCTATCTCGATCCCTTGATCTTCTCTGATCAATCTCCCTGCTTTTCTCTCTATCTCTCTCCCTTCGTTCCCTGTCCCTGCTTCTCTCCTTCTCCAACTCCCTCCCCAAACTCATCTCTCTGTCGTGTTCACCCAAGCTACCATGCCTGTCCCTGACTCCAGAACCTCTGTCACGACTAGTACTGTTTCGTCTTTCCAAATCTCTAAAACCCTGTTTTAGATCCCAATCACGTTTACTCCATTCATCCTCAAAATCAATTTCCCTTTCCCGGTGCCGCTCCTTCCTCAAAGGAAGGTCCTCTTCAACTATGCTGTGAGAGCGAGATCTTTCCCCAGCAACTTCTCGTGACAATTTCTCACTCCTAAAAGTAACATCATCAAGGTAACTACAACGAGATGTAATGCCTGCAATGGTTCTATATTTGTCAATCCCGCCTTCGGAGGATGATGTGTCTATCCTATTACTTAACTTAGCTTCATTAACCTGAGGTGGATCCCCATCATGGAACTTCCCATTTCCCTTGGAAGAGAACCCAGATTCATGGTGCTTCATTTTCCCCTCTTTGTGATGACCATGGCAATAATCCCCATGGGCATAAGATTCCGTGTCTCCGATCTCAGTCCTAACCTCATCAGACAAACTGACTTTCCGGTCACACTTACTAGCACCATCAGAATTAGTCAAACCATGTTTGCCATTTTTTGAATCAACAACCTGCAAGACAAGTGCTGAGACATGAATTCCTTGAGCCATAATAACTATATAGTCAATTGTAAATTGTACTGATGAAAAACATGTTTTAAGATTGCAAAATGAAATAGAAAAAAACATGTAACTAGCTCTTACAAATCAACAACATGCCACCAGTCTCCATTGAAACGCCTAGAGAAACTTCTTTCTTTTCCAATTCACTCATGTTCATGTGTAGTGCAAGCAGGTTCTAACTTGTGTGTACGAGAAATACACTATAAAGCTCTCACCAAACGAAAAGGTATCACACAATCCAAAAAAAAACAAATGCAACAAAAAATAACCATACATTTGACAACTGAGAAAAACTAGTCAAAAGATCTTTGGAGTTTGTATCCAGTACTTAAAATTTGAAAATTCGAACAAGGCGCAATTTTCTCAGTTATCAAAAGTAATCCAAAATCTATATATGACAATTCAGGAAACAAAATTAACTTCACAAGGGACAGAACAGACCATAGTTTGAGAAACAACTTTATCCTCGCCTATCTCGACGGCCTTCGAAAAGAAACCACAGGAACTCTCTTCCTCTAAAATCTCACCCTCCTCCACATCATCATTACCCCTACCAGCAGCAATAGATTTCGAAGGAGGAGGGGGAGAAGAATGAAGCGCTTCCTCAGCGTCAGGTTTGTTTTCCTCACTTCGCTTTTTGCTTCGATGGGAGCGGTGGTGGTGACGGTGATGACGATGTTTGTGTCGCTTCGAAGACTTATCTACATCATCTTCGGAAGGTGACCGGCGATGCTTGCGCTGGGAGGCATCGGCATCACTCGCCATTGCCTGACTTGAAAGGTAGGAAATCAATCTAGGGTTAGGGTTTCGACGGTTAATTTCAAAATCGGGATTATTGCGGTGCAATTACGAGAAACGAGAGATAAATTGAATTTGCTTATATGCAAATTGAAGATTGGATGCAGATCCTTGAATTCTTGGATTCGGGATTCAATTTCCGGTGGAGAAAATCCAGGCTTCGTTACCTTGCGCAATAGCCTACCCAACGAAAGAGGGCCACTGGCCGCTTTATATCTTTTTCATTTATTTATTCAAAAGAAAGTATTATACAATTTTAAAAATTTATTACCATGATTCAATAACCCTTTCATATCTGTAAGATTCTATATTACATGAGGAAAATACGAATGAAATACGTAAATATGATGTATTTCACAAAAATTTTCATGGACTGCTGTTGTTCCTTTTTTACAATTATCTTTCTAAATGTTCTTATCATTAATAAAGTTAATATGATACTTATATCTTCATATTAAATGAATACTTTTATGAATAAAAAAATTTTATTTTAATTTATTTTAAAGTGAATAAATAATATTTAATGTAAATAAAAATGAGTATGCAAAATAATTACAAAAATATAAACCTTAATTTGCGAATAATTATGAAAAGGAATAGCAAAAATCCTAAAATAAAATTGAAAATAAAAAAAAATTTGCACAAATCTACCAAAATACGACCTTGTAAGAATCATTATTTTTCACTTAAAATCTTACCCTCACTTTAGGTTCCTTATATTAACATTATAGTATCAGAGATGAATTTTAATTTTTTTTAATAAATAAAAAAAATTTCATCATAGTAGACGAAGAATGTGAGAACTTTTTCAAATTCGATGCAATACAACCTGAAAAAATATGATTGTTTGGCAGCATTATAGACTTTTATTTTAACATATAATTTCATAATTATAATAATAAATAATTGATTTAATACTTTTTTAATATTTTAGGCATTAAATTTTTATGGAAAATGATTGGGTGAAATATAATTTTTTTAATAAATAATTTCAGGAGACAGTAAGTATAAAAGGGTAACAAGGGACATGTAAGAATTGTAGGGGACGGTGTATAGAGGAAGATGCAAATATTATCACCCTATTTTTAACACCAACTACATCATTACCCTGACTCTTTGAATGACAACCCAACTTATAAAATGACCGATTACTTCCTCAATTTTGTAGAAGCAGATTACTTAACCTCTTCAAAAAAGTTTGATTGATTTGACTTTTCAAATATATCATAATTTAATTTTTTTTACTTTAATCAGATATGTGACATTGAGGGGGTAAATTTGTGCATTTTTATTAAATTTAAGGAGTTGATTACCAAGTTAAAGGGAATGTTGATGCATTTTGATCTATAAAAAAACTTCTGCAAATTTAAAAAGTTAACATGAAATATTTTCAAAAATATTTTTTTTTATTTTATGGTTTAAAATCTAATTAATCAAAATGCAATTTGGTACGTTGATTACCATATGTAATTTATTAGTATCCTTTTATAGACAATTTATTAGTACTTTAGTTATAGATCATAATGGTTGAGCATCATATCAATTTTTAAGCACGGTTACTTCGACCAAATGGATCAATTCGGTTTTATTAACATTGTTATAACTGTATATTGATCACCTCCACATTCATGTGTACCATCCAACTAAACAATCATGTACTATCTAAATTTCGAAGACATAATTGATAATTCTCTTAAAATTATTTATAAAACAATTTTGAAAGCAAGTATTTCTCACTTTAAAATAGAATAATTTACAGCAATCTGTATAAAAACGTTTTCCAAAAAAGCACGACATCACATATTAATTTTTTTTTTTGAAAGGTGAAGGATAACAGCTACATTCTTCTCAGCACCTAATAGAAATAAGGATTTCCACGTCTTATATTTCTTGCGTGCAATACAAATCTCTGTAGTGGGAAACAAAACTAGAAGAAATGATTTGATAGATTATACCTCATAAAAAATATGTCTACATACTGTGAATGTGATTACATGAGTGTTTGTATGCATGTATATGAGTGAAGTATTCAAGAATGTCCATTTAAAGGCCTCGATTCTTCACCCTGAAAATCCTGGATTTCTAAAATTTCAACCCTGCGATGCATCTTCTTTCGCAGCTTAATCGCAACATCTGATGCTGTGAATCTCCCACATACCACAACCCTGCAATCTTGCTTACTAATCATGTGTGTTTCTATCTCTACAACACAAATGCAGCAGCTTTTTAGTCAACTCTATATTGATCTAATCTCTTCAAATATCAAACTCTTTGCTTCTTTAATAATAGACCAGATACATCTGGAACTTGAACTTGTCCTGAACGTTATTTTCCCTTTAGAATTTCAAAAGTGTCAAATAATCCTTGAACTTGCAAAACGAGCACCAATTTACCCTACTATGTCAAATTCTGATTGGAGAGATAAAAATCAAAATTATATCTTTTAAAAGTCAAAATAAACTACTGCACTTTTTACAAGTTCACTTCAGGGGTTATTAATAACTTTTGAAAGTTGAGGGAAAACGGTGTTTGAGGACATGACTCTAAATGTATCAAGCATTAATAATATTATGTACCTTTAATGCCCAGAATGATTCTCCTCGCTTTTCTGCAGCATGCATTGCAGTCCAGGTTTATTCTCATCACCATACAACATGTCTGCAACAAAACTTTGATTCGTCAAATCCATTGTTACCTTTTTTAGTTCGAATTCAAAAATGTCGATTGAACTTGCCTTTTTGGGTACGAATTCGAGGATCGACATTACAGTCAGATCGAATGATTGGTAGATGAAAAGAACTTATGAAAAAAGGATACTTTTTAATGTTGAGGATTTGAGGAATAATAGACAATTGTTGTCTCTACTTTTGGATTTGTGTATTTGATTTTGGAATCAGATTCCACTTCCTTCTTGCCCTAGACTTTGTTTTACTTCCATGCCAAATAATTGAAGCTTAGTTTTCTTGTCCGTAAAGGTTTTGTTGGACAAAGACAATAACTAAGCCATCTAACCATTTTACTTACCCTGGTTTAGAAAGAACGTGACTTGATTTTGCAGTTTAACCACTCAACCAAACTAACTTTGTATTATGCAATTGAAAAATAAAAATGGAATCATTATCCAACTAAAAAGAAATCTTTATTCACGTATCAGTATACACTCTCGTAGGCGTAACTCTCAGAAAGTCAAGTTAAGCAGCAAACTACAACTTGCCGATATTTAAAGTTAAAACCAATTGTATCAGTCCATGGGGACCAAAAAACAAAAAGACAGCAGACAAAAAAAAGGGTTGATACCCTACTCGAAATGTATAAAACAATGCAATAAAAAGCAACTCAAGGCTTAAAATGTGCAGAACAGCTCAAAATTAGAATAAAAAAATTAGAAAAATCTTTCAAAGTTATTGGAGAAGAAACAATCAAAGACGATATTTCCTACATAGAATCATAGTGAAAGTATAAAATGCCTAATAGGTGTTCTTCTTGTGCTTTGTTTTCAAAAATTTCTCTTATTTATACTTGAGTCATGTCACAAATCCACTCAGTTGAAACTTGAGATATTTGCGAGTTTCAGTTTCCACCATAACTGTCAAATTCTATCAGATAACAACTTTAGCAAACTGACTTCGATTGTCTAGCAAATTACAAGTAAAATCCACAGATAAAAAAAAGTGCTCTGTCGTTTTCAATAAATCTACCCTGCAAGTTCTTAACAACTTCTTGATCAGAACATATATTTGAGGTTCCACGCTCAGCAAACACTGGAACTATAATCAAACAAGGTCCATAGTACCAGTTCTCACCACAAAAGAAAATAGACAATACAAATAATTGCTAGTTTCGGTGAAATAGCAATACAAAGAGGTTAAATTTTATTGGCAGAAAGAATACACAAATTACTGTAAGCAGAAATCCCAAGGTCATAAATTATATGATGGCTGTGAGATTATCAAAAACTACAGCCTGACCTTATCTTTGAATTAGTAATTAAAAACTAAAGCTAAGTGCATGGAATATGCACCCCTAAAAACTTAAAGAGAATAATTTAACCAAGTTAGGAAATCAACAAGAAGAAACCTATCACCTAGACATAACCAAGCTTGTAAGCTGCGGCACAGCAGAACCAAATAAAGAATCTCCCATGTACTTGCAATTATCATTTTCAACTTTGAGATTAGTCAAAAACCGTAAACTTCCATAGCTACTTGATTTAATGACTTCTTTCCAGTTTTTACTGCCGTTACTTTTGCTTCGCCTTCTCTTCTTTGACGTACTCCACCTTAACTGGGCAAGAGTATCATCTTTCGAAATGTCACAAACTGCTTCTAAATCATTTCTTGAATCTGACAAACTACCACTGAATACCGCTTTAGATTTTTCTGACTGCTTGTTATCATTTGCCACGGTTTCAACTGTTTTATTTACATCGATTTCGACATCTAGCTTTCTGTGCAACAAAGATGATAAAGAAGCCACGATATCTGGCCGATCCTTGATCTCTGTCCACCGATTTCCCAGCCATTCTCGGGAATGCCTTAGTTGTGCACGGCCATAGGCTGAATCTTGCTTTTCTCCTGCGAAAGACCAACTAACCATCAGAAATGAAGCTAATGAAAAAATCGTGAGATCAGAAGATTGTGTAAAGGGAACCTTTTTTCAGACCTGGAAAATAGACACGAATTCTATCGTCAGATTCTAATTGAACAACAACGCCTTCCTGCCAAACATCATTCCGCCAAACATCAACAGAAGTTCCAACTTCTAAAGCACAGGAGGCTAGGCTATTATTGGATTTCGAGTGAGGGCGGATCATAGCCCTGCCAGAAATTCGAATCCCCAATTTGTCAGGAACTGCAATTCTGGTAGCTAAAATCCATTCCTGCAACAATAAGCAAAATATCATATAATGGAAGTTACAATGCAGTAAAACTCAAGTTATTTACAACTAAAATCTTAATTCCATTTAAAAAAATGCAAAAGTATGACAGAATCAACACACACCTCCAAATTATTGGATTCATTATCTGCATCTTTGATATCTTGATATCTGACTTTCACCTTGTCCTTGTGTCTCTTTATTATCAAAGCCCTAAACCAACAGCCTCTAATCCCACTATCCTGTGAAAGCACTTCAACTTCAACACCAACTTTTAGATGCTCAAAAGGATTTGTCTTTAACTCTGTTTTTGACACGAAAGCAGGAGAATCTTCTTCGTTTGAACTGCACATTTTCTTTCTATCCACCATCATATGGTTGTCAAAATCTTTTGATGGACAATGTCTCTTCCTAGGTCTAATCTCATCATTTACAACAGCTTCTGGTTTCAGGTCATGAACAAGCTGCTGACTATTTGTGTGACCCATTTCAGGTGAAGACGTGAACATATAACTAAGTATTTCTTGTTTCCAGTATCCTTTAACATGGGTGATATCAAATGGTTTCAATTCTTCATTCTCAAATTGCTTGCGACAGACAAATGGATTCAATGTTATATTTCTCACCTCCTTTACAAACTTCTCAAAGTGCAGGGGACTGAGGACAGTAGCTGTTCCATCTATGCATTCAACGCTTAGATCTTGAAGACAAAGAGAAAAGAAAATCTCTCTGTCAATAAATTTGCGAGGCAAAGCAATATCAACCTCATCAATTTTATGAAACCACCGTACCACAGCCATCCTGCTGCCTTTGGAATCCTCGTACATGTCTTCCAAGTAGGCAACAAGCTGTTTACCATCTTCGGCTAAGACATAAACAAAGTCATAAACCTACAAGGGTATTCAAAAGAAACAGAAACAAGATAAATGAGTTAGTGTTTACGAAACAAGCATAGTATACAGAAGATCAATGGAAAAGGGACATATAGACTCACAGAAACTTTAACACCGTTACGGCAAAAAGATTGGTAATGCTTTCGTCTTTTCCGGCATGTCCATGGTGAACCTAACCAGGTAAATTCTTTTGTATAACTTCGGAGTCCCTTCTGTTGAGAGTCCTGAAAATCAATATAAGTAATATTAATATAAATTAGAAAAATATTCAGTAATCTTAAATAGAAAACTTAAGACAGTGGAACTTAAAGAGCAGTAAATAAACAAAGAAAAGCCATACCTTCAACTTTACAATGTCCAACTCAGAGTAATCACTATTATTCAATATGCCAGCCAGATGTGATGACTCAAACAACCGCGAATCTGGAAATAAACATTAAAATCTAAGATGAATGACTCATTACCACAGAAAAATAAGCTGGTTAAAGAAATAGATCTTCATTTTACAATAAACTAGGAGACAAAATATCCAGTAAAAAAGATAAGAGCTTGGAACGTAGTAAAAACAAATTCTTGGTGAACTAGACATGAAAGAAATGATAAATCATTTGCAATTTCATTTTAAAAGTACCCACAAATGTGACAACACAAGGTACAAGAATTACAGCAAGAAAAGATCGACGGCTTACATGAATTACAAATGTCAAACAAAAAAACTACAATCGTGGGCATAATTTCAATCACTCGTGTAAACTTAATAAATTTCCATGAAAGATCTTAACCACAAATTTCAATCACTTGTGTAAATGAAATAAATTTTCATGAAAGATCTTAACCTAGAAATTGAGGCCACAATGATCCGATGCTGTCAACCAGCTCTTTAAAATTGAATTATTATTCCTGAAACCCAGATCATCGTCAGTTTCAAGTAACATGACACCACAAATACGAGATGATGTTAATTCACATACAGTAGAATTAAATAGAAAGGATAGGGGAAGGTACGAGGGGACCCAATTGCAATAACTATGAGTAAATATTAATAATTACATAAAACAAACGAATACATTTTTAAGAGGTCGAAAATACAAAACAGCAAATCAAAGTTCCATGAAGAACAAATACTACCCGCTGTAATATGAAAATAACAGAAACTTCGTCAGCAATATCTAGTTCTATAAAACTTCAAACTTGGAATCCTAGTGGCTCCAAAATAGCACAGACGCCACCACGAGAAAGACAAAATGTTAAAAGACAGAGAGATGTTGAGAGAGAGAGAGACGCAGAAGCTAGATTAACTGTAACTTATTAAGAAGATGATGCAAAAGGATCCCCGCTAGAATTCTGATATTCGTATTTCCCAAACTCTCTATTCCACTGGTCAAAATTACTGTTGTAAGATAAGGAAATTTTCCGCCCTCACTTGTGCAATCGAGGAAAAGAGGCAGAAACCGTTTTCCAAACTAAAAAGCAAGGGATGAGATTTCTATCTTTTCAGCAACAAAGGTAACCCATAGATCTGCGAGAACCATGGGCAAGAAATAGCTTCCCAGTAACAAAAAGAAAGTCATATCCATTGGTAGCAAATTACAAGGTCACTGGGATAGAGACTATATCATTTCTATGCATAAACATAAAACACAAACATCATCTCGAAATCTTTACGGGATAGACGAAATATATCACAAATAGTTCATATATGTCAAAGACAATTTCTGCATAAAAACCCAGAGCCTCGCCAGATTCAAACTTTGGAAGGTGAAAAAAATACAAAATTATCAACTTTGCCCGAGATTAAACCAAAGAAACGATTTAATTATTCCTAATCGTACCTGAAACAATGGTATTGAGCCACTCAATCACCTCTCTTCTGGACGTAAGCCTGGAAGACGGCACCATAGAAAACAAAGGCGATGAATTCCTAACAGCATAACGATAAGATATGCGTTTCAAGCTCTTTTCTTTCCCTATTACGGCCAGATCTAACCCTCCATCAATCCTCTTCAAATAATAGAGGATCTCTCTCCTTCCTTTATCGCTTTTCACCTCCTCCCAGCCAACGTAACCCAGAAAATTCACTTCCGCCGGCGGCGGCGGCGGCATCCTTAATCTTTCCATGAATCAGAACCAGACGGCAAAGAAGAAGCTCACACAGAAAGCCGTTCAGGATAACGAATAGAATGGTTTTGCTTTCTCTCCCTTGTATGAGTTTTTGTTTAGTAGAAAATCTAATTTATTTAATCGACTTTTTGAAAGTTTATAAAATTGAGGGAACTAGGGTTTTCGAATCTCAATTTGAGAACGAGATGGACGGTTCGATTTATTCCACGAATATGCCACGATGGAATACTGGAAATGTGTAGGAAACTGCGTGGATTTCTATGGAGGGAATCTGGTTCCCCAAACTGCCCTTTTAAATTTCGAGAAACTGCGGTTTAACATTTTTACAAAATTTTCTTTTTTCACTAAAAATAAAGTAGACATGTTCGCCGATGAGGTGAGCCCACTTCAATGAGTCGGGTTTGAACATTCATTTTTTAAAAAAATCCGGCACAAGTCCAAACCCGTTAAAGCCTAAAAATTTATAGACCGGGTTTGGTTTTTATATAAATATCCAAGCTCGGTCTGACCCCGGCCCCTACGAATAATTTTATTTATTTAGTATATATTTATACATTAACTTTATAATTGTTTAAGATTTTATATTTTATCCTATTAAATTTTTATACTTTATTACAATACATGTTAGTAAATGTTAAAGATTTTAAGTAAACAATGAAATTATATTTAAAATTTAAACATATTTTGACTTTTTTATATTTTTTCTATTAATTTAATAAAAAATATTATAACAAAAAAAATATTCATGGGCTTGGAAATCCTTGTTAGCCCGACCCAAGCCTAACCCAAGCCCGAAGTTCTAAAATACGGGCTTCGACCAGGTTAACGTGTTTTGTAAAAAGTTCGCCAAGCCCGACCCTCTCGACGAACAGGTCTAAAATAAACTATCATATAAAAAACTTATACTATAATATTTTTAAAAAACTAAGCAATTGCTTTGTATCAAAAACAAACAAAATACCAATTCAACATAAAGTAGGTGGTGGGGCCAACATGGTCCAAATGGTAGATTCATCAACATGGTTCAAATCTCAACATCTATAAATGTTACTAAACAAAGAAACAAAGAAAATCTCATTATGAGTAACATGTTATTCAACTTTTTTGTTACCTATCTGGTTCAACGTAACTTTGTTCTGATTGCATTCAGATTCGACCTGAGTCACCTGCCTTGTTATGGTGGTGAGTTTTTCAATGAGAATTTTCAACATCCATAAAGCTCAAACTCGAAACCTTGCTTAAGTAATGTTAAACCACTTACCACTCATACCAACCCTCATCAGTAACTCAACCTCTTTAATGATATGATAAGCCGTACTGTCAAACTAAAACATTCACAAGTAAAAAAAGTAGACGTATGCATCATGAATAAATCGATATGTTGAACGGGACGAAATTAGATCATCTCTCACCTTTACTCAAATTACTAACTCAAAAGTCAAAAAAACATGTCAAGTTTACTGGTCACACTTAATTTTACAAAATTAAGAAAAAAATGTTGAATGTTATATTAATATGTGAAAATGACAAATAAAAAATATAAGTGAAATCTTGATTTGAAAAACTATAATCTTTCACGCCAGAGGGAGTATTAGCCAAAATTTATACCGGTTATGAGGGCTAATTATGAGTTTTCCCATGAACAAATAAAATAAAATGAGTAGACATAGGTCACGTGTTGTGCATCTGCAAAATGCAAGGGGGCGGGGCACAAGTTGAAGGAGAGATAGAGACGGATGAAGTTGTGCACGCAATTTCGGGGTTGAATTTGGAAACTGGTCATATTTGCCAACTGGACATGTCTTTTCATTTTTATACGATAATATTCGCATTTTAATACCTAGTATCTTAGATCATATTGTTCCATACAACTCAGTACAGTTTAATTTAAATTACTTTAATTCAATTTATTTATACATAATTATAAATTTATATTGAAATAAATTTCAATTCAATTTAAATTTAATGTACAATGTATTGTTCAATCTTCACGTGTCATTAAAAAATTAATTTTGCATTACACGCGAAAAATAAGTAATTTAAAAAATAAGATAAATTATTTTGGTGAGAACTATTTTCAATCACTATTTAAATTATTTTGGTGAGAACTATTTTCAATCACTATTTTTATTTCACTAAATATTGATTTTATTTTTTAATCACGGTCATTGAATAATTAATTTTACTTGTTAACTAGCTACTGGTACAGAATGCAAACAAATAAAAATTATTGTCAACTATGACCATAAATAACTATGAAAAATCATTTAATGTTGTTTGGTTTTCTTAAACTCCTTTTATTTTCTCTTTTGAGAATTATGGACCATTTATGCTCAACATGTTGAACCCCGCAATCCCTCACTTCTTGAATCTTCCAAACACGGTAATAGTAATTTTTAGTATTTAATTACGATTTTTTGTTTTCTAATTAATAACAATTGCACTTAGTTGTTTAGAAAATTAAAAGCAACATGGTTACTCTTGCTGTCAACTGTGAATTTTAATAGGTAAATAAATTAAAGACAAGTATTGAAAATTTTGACCAATATATGTAGGTGCAGAAAACATTTTTGTAATTTTGAAAAAACTACCGTAAAATATTGTATATATATATATTATTTTAATAAAGTAACTATTATTAAATTAATTCAATTATTTATCAAATCGATGATTTAGTTAAAACTCAAAAGTCAACTGTGAAATTGAAAATAACAGCCTAATACATTGGTTGCTTTTATATTTGCTTGGATGTTTTAAAAATAAATTTTGATTTCTTTGGCTCTTATTATCATTCTATTAATGATGTGTTGATTGTTTTATTGATGATGAGAGATAAAATCATTTTTACTTTATTAAAAATAAAATTAACATGATCTACATCTATGAGTTTAAACTTTAAACCTGATACGTTGGATTTAAATGATTAATTTTTTAGTTTAACCAAGCATATAGGGTTCCAACCTCGATTACATGTTTAAACAAACCTTTTCTAACTCCTTCTAATTAAATCATCTAATTCAAAAAACAAGACCTTCCATCGGATCCATTTCTTACCCCTTCTCCTTTCTATCAACAATGATAAACAATATTAACAATAACCAATAATGGCACGCATCAAGCTCAAATAATAAAAGTTATAAGATTTTTTTTTCCTTGAGAAGTTCCTCTTCTCATCCAACCAACCAGTCCACACAACGACAGCCACTACACAACGACAAACTGCTTCTGTTATCCTTTCCACTGAGACTAAGCAGTAGACGTGGCAAGCTATCTGGACCCCGTATGGATGTCAATCACTGATCCATATAAGAAACGTAGCATCAAGATTGCAGAATGATATTGAGTTGGCTTATAAATCAATGCCGTTAAAAAATCCTCCCTCAAATTATTTAAAACTTTTATCATTTATCTTTTATCATTAAATAAGTTTGATTATATATACATGTTTACCATTTTTTTTCGTTTTTCATTTATTTTAGATATGAAAGAGATTATATATCAATAAAACTATTCATTGGTTGGTTGTCAACGGGGGATGATTCCCTCAACTCGATGGCAGGCCCGATCATGATAATTTATGGATCTTAGACCTCATTATATAAAAAGAAAAAAGTAAGCATTTTAATGAAAAAAATAGTGATAAATACTTAGAGCATGTTCAGTTTTCAGAAAACTGTTTTCATTTTATATTTTTAGTTTTCTTTTCATTTTTCAAATAAAAAACTGAAAAACAGAAAACACGCTCATGTTTATTTAGTTTTCTAATTTCGATTTTTTATTTTTAAAAAAAATCATTGATATATTTGAATTTTATCGTTAAAAATATTACAAATGACGTGAAAATTTTTACAAATGAAATTAGAAACAACAAATATAAATTATAAACTAATGTTAAAAATCTTTTAGTTCAATCATAAATTTGAGTTAATTGATGTATAACTTGATATATACTTAAAGTTGATAATTTTAGAGTATGAAATTAAATTTTAAAAATTTGTTTTATTTTCATTTTTATCAGAAATAAAGTGGCATTTTTGCCAATTTTGTTCTTTGCGGGGCTCGAACCCAAAATCTCACACTTCTTAAATTCTTTCATGGTGATAGTCACTCTACCAAAGCATATTGATTTCATTTTTAGTTATCTTTTATTTAAATTTTTAAAAATAGAAAGCATGTTATGTATAATTTTTATTGTTTTTCAAAAAAAAATGTATAATTTTTATTTTTTAATTTTATTAAATAATAAATTTAGACTTTATTAGTTCAAAATTATAAGCGATTAATTAAAAATATTAAATTAGATTTATTAAGTAAAAAATATGCAATAAAATTTATGAAGTAAATAGCAAAAATAATAAAATTAATGAAATAAAATTATACAAGTATTTAAGGAGTGTCAATAAAATTTGGCAACCTAGCCTATTTCCTTCTTTCAACCCCTCTTGCAATTAAAAAAACTAAAAATATATCAATAAAAAATGCCTTTGTTAGTTATTAATAAATAATTATACAACTATGTATATTAGTATAAAATAAATTAAATCATAAAGTTTTGTACTGTTTATATAATATTGTGTTTATTCAATTTTGAAAATTTCAGAAAACATAGAAAAGGTGTTTTCTGTTGCAAGGCATAAAATGGAAAAATCAGAAAACTGTTTTTCAATTTTCTAAACTGAAAAATGTTAGTTTTCCTAGAAAATTTTTTTGGAAAACTGCTCTATTTTTCCACAACTAGCCAGACCCTTATTTTTTACAAAAAGTAGAAATTGAACTCATAACCTATAATATTTTGAACAAATGTTTAACCAACTCTTCTAACATCAATTATTGTTATTTTTATCTTTCTTATAATAATAATGAATAAAATATAAATAAATAATTTTTTTAGGCCCTTTCTGATAGGCCATAGGCGGCTGCACTTGTTGCACCTATCCATGGAGAGCCATGACAATGGAGACCGGGAATGAGTGATAATTTTTGCATCCCCGAATTATGGATGTGAATGCATATTCATACATGAAAATCATTGAACCCAACTGAATAATTTATATTGAATGACCCCCGAAAATACCAAATTATGACATTTATTGTAATATTTAATCAATCGATATTAGTTTATGTTATAGTGACATGTGGACTATGATATAAATGACTTTAAAATAATTCAACCGCTAAAACTTACAACGTTTTTTTTCTCAAGTTATTTGTCAAAGTGAAATATCAAACAAATTCATTTATCAATTACTTACTCCAGTACTATATTCAAAACTATTCTGTTGTTGGCAAGTTGAAACTTGTTATTATCAACCAAAAATTAGTGAATACCTTATAGTTTGTGGAAAAAATAGTCAAAACCTTAATAAGAATAGATGCGGGGAAAGTTTTGCTCCCAAAACCTTGATGGATGAGGATTGCAATATCAACCTGATAAAATCAATATCAACCGTATAAACTTGTAACTATGAAAGAATTAGATTTTATTATAAAGTGATTTTACATTTTTATCGATTTGGATATTCTTAACAAATAAAAAGAAGTTGGAGGGTACTAAAACAATAAAAAATTCCATATTCAACCCATTAGTGTAATAAATAATTTATTATG
>CATIWQ010243054.1:0-11489 GCA_949673415.1 Euphorbia schlechtendalii
AACAGTTAAAATAAAGTAAAAGATGAAAATCCTAGGTTCACAGGAGAGTTCAGAAGAAGAAATTAAACACTGAAAACATGGAATTACAGTTCTAGGAACTCAGAGGCTTACCGTTACTTAACGAATCCACGTCGAAGAGTCCGATCCGTCGCTTAGAAGTCCTCCTCGTCCTTTGAGTTTAGGTAAAAAAGTTGTAGTATAAAGTCAAAAAATTATTTGTTTTAATTCTTGGAAGCAAAGGTCGTTCTAAAGCTATATTCTAATAATTTTCGGATCCCGTTTATCGAAAATGATCCTACTATTTATAGGAAAATCCCAAAAAAAACCAAAAAAGGAAAGTTTTTCCGGCGAGGGGCCTCACCGGAAAAAAAGGCCTCGCGGAGCTCATCGCGAGGCCTCGCGCGAGGCTCGCTCGCGCGTCCACGAGGGTATCATAGGACCCTCACGGGAAGGCCCCGCGAGGGTTCCAAAGGACCCTCGTGGGAAGGCCCCGCGAGGGTTACATAGGACCCTCGCGGGCAGGCCCCACGAGGTTCCTTAGGACCCTCGCGAGCAAGCCCCGCGAGGTACCCTTAAAACCCTCGCGGGGAGGCCCCGCAAGGGTCCCTTATGACCCTCGCAGGCAGTCCTCACGAGGGTCCTACCCTCGCGGGGAGAGCGGGGCTGCCTCGCTCGAGAGCTGCCTCGTACAGGCTCCCGCTGCCTCGCGCCAGGCTGCCTCCTCGTGAGGCTCTCCCGTGATCGGGACTACGTCTCCTTCCATTTTTTTTATTAATTTATATTTTTTTGTATTTTTTATTTAGTTAAATAATATCTAAATTAAATTAAATAATTTTATTAGTAACGAGGAGGATTCCAATTCGGACACGTCAGGATACTCGAAAATGTGTGATTCAAGGATAAAATCCCGTAAAAGCCGTCATCATCGAACGTGCGAGCTGGTACAAAATCCCGTGCTCATAGGAGGGTGAATACGAATCCTGGTTATTTTTAACCTAGTTGAGTTTTTAGATGTGTGCTAAATTTTGCGTGCTGAGTTGATCTAAAGACTTATAAACTGTTGAACTTCGCTGGCACAATTTATCTTCAATCTCTTCTTGAGTACTTTACTCAGCTTGGATCGATTTTTCAAGTAAAAACACTTAACAAGAGAAAGAATGATGAATGAGTAGAGCACAATAAAAGCTAAAGCTTAAGTTCAGAACTTCAACACCAGATATTATCCTTGTTTGGCCTCGAGCCTACCTCTAGTCCCCAGATTCCTTTTCCGAGCTTTAATCTACTATTCATTCCTCACTTAGGCAGAGCAGCCTTTATAGCAGGTAGACACAGTTTTACAGAAAGTAACTTTCTTTTAAATTACCACTCAACTCATTTTAGGTACCCTTCCCAAATCGACACTCAGATTTCAAATGAAAGTGCAAATTGAATTCAACTTATAAAACATTGAATCTATACAATGTTAAATCTAAGTAGATGATTCTCTCTATTACAAATGGATTTGAAATTGTTGTTTATTGATTGCTTGCAAGTGAATTTCTTGAAGCAGTGATTAATTGCATAGAGTTTTAGCTCTTAAAGAAATTCAAGGTGATTCACCAAATTTGAATGTCTGCTTCTGTTTTCTATTTGTACTTAAAGCTTTACTAAGTAGCCATTGTAAACTTTTTGTCCTTGCAGTTCTTCAATTTCTCTTCTCTTTATATCTTTCAAATCTTCCCGTTGGAGATAGATTCCATGACGTTCAGAGATAGAAATTTGAACTTCAAGGTGCAATAAAAACCCATTGTGAAATTATCATTTGTCTTCAAGCAAAATGGATTAAGAGAGAGGCACGCGAAGTGTAACGTGGAATCTTGTGATTGGTTGATATTGCTGACTTTTGCAGAGACGTGCAGTAATACAGAGAATGTGGCACGTGTTAGAGGATTCCTTTTATCTTGGACTTTAGTGAGCAATCTCTAACATTCTGTACTGACACCTATTTGAATTGTGGGGAACACCAGAAATCTTCATTAAATTCCGCGCTTTTTAACATGAAAAGCATTGAAGGAATATTCTGTTTCTCACACAAGATGTTAGTAGCACAAGTGTCATTTAATTCTCTAAGTGTCAATGAATTCAGCTTTTAATTAATAAAAGCTAGCTCAGCACATCTGAGTTGATATTCTTCTAAACTACATAGTACTCAACATAGACTCAGCTTTTCCTACTCTAAGCTATAACTTAATTAATTGCTCATCAAACTGAGTAGTTTTTCCTTAAACAAACTCAAATCAGCTTCATTAATTAAGAGTATACTTAGTACTCAATTAATTTCACTACCTAGTTAGTTTGCTATTTCCAAAATGTTTAAGTACTGTGAAGTACTATAAACTTGGGTTGTACAATCTCCCCCATTTTGGATAGATAGTAAACCAAGTTGTAGAAGAAGTTAATGGAATAAGTAGTTTAGAGATATAAAAAATACTTGGAAAGTGATGTAAGACTTCCTTATGCTGAGTGACTTCCCATAGTCAACTTGAACTCCCCCATACTGATTGAGTCGCTTTAAGCGGCTCAGCTTCCCCCATACTTAGAGGATTTTTCTTCACTTTGGGACTTTGTCTTACTTCAGCTTTTCTTTAAGGTTGGTCTCTTGTATGAGTTCTTGCATCAGTTATCCAACACACAATAGAAACATACATACAACAAAATAATTTAAAGTTAAGAAGATCTTAACTTGAGGTATAAACTTGTAATTTTATTAATTCAAAACTAACTTAGTCAATACATTACTTATGTCTTGAACTATGATTACAAGGGTAAGCTCTATTACAAGTTCTAACTAGAAAGTACATGGCTTATTTTCTATGTACTGAGGATGACGAACCAGCAGTCTTATCTTGATTTTACCTTTGGATATTGCTATTGAGGAGGTGAAGGATAATGACGCCTTGGAAGAGTTTCCTTGTTTAGAATCACCATTCGAAGAGCATCTTCAGCTACCTTATCCCCCTTTACAATCTGACCTTGCACAATTTGTTCAAGGCAGAGGTTGAAAGTGTCGAGGGCAGCTTAGAAGTTCTCTTGCTGGCTGACAATTTGAGGGGAAATCTCTTGCTCCAACTACTCTTTACCTTTAGAAGATAGAAATTCTTGATCATTAAGCTCGTTGAGGAGAAGATGGTGACATCGAGAGAGGTGCACAATTTGGTCAAACTCTTGACACTCAAACTATTGAAAGCATTGGAGTAAAGCTCTGAAGTCCATTGCAGTTAGTGCGATCTTCAGTTACGCTTCTATGTTGAGAACCTTGGGTCCAATAGATGAATACACTTTGTAGTGTAATCAATGTCTTTAGCATCCAATTCGCCCATTCTCATCAAAGTACTAATGTTCTTCTGTAGGTCTTCTACCTTCGACTTGATGACATTTAGTTTGGTATGAACGGTCATACAAGTCTCAAGGCATCGAGATTCAGTAGGCGACAAGCTTGGAGTTGGCATACCTGGAAAAAACTTCCCCATTACAGTGATAATAAATTTTTACAGGGAGGAGATCTTGTTGTTTGTGTTCTAGTTGACTTCTCATTGGATAGAGTCCAATTTGGTGTGGAGAGAGTGAAGGTTGATCACAGGAGCCGTGTCTTGTCATGCAGAGATATCCGGTAGCAGCTTCACCATCTGGTCTTGCTTATTATCATGGTTCAGCAAGAACTTTGACTGGGTCTCCAACAGTTTAGCTACGTATGGCCAACGCCCTTTGTAGTTTCTATCTCCTTCAGGATGTTCTCAATTCAGCGATTAGTGAGCTTCTTTATTTTGGCATGCTCATCACCAAGTTTGTGGATTTGTGTCACTTGAGTTGCCATGTTGGTACTCAAGAGACTCAGCTGCTCAGTAGCAGCATCCACACTACCCTTGATCTTTCCTGCAACAATGTTAGCTAATTTAGTAGATGTAGGGATAGCAGAGATGGTTGCCCTGAGCTGGGCTGCAGAATCTGTCAAACTGGTTAAGATGAGAGCCAACTTATCCACCAAGCTCTTAACACTCTCTTTTTCCAAATAATTTTGAATAACAAACAAGCTACCTTGAATCTTTTCAAGCTCCTTGAAGAAGATAGATTCAGTTGGCAAAATTGTATGCTATTCAAACTTAAGCAATTTTACCTTGGGTTTGGAGGACAAGCCTGTCAAATCCAGAGCGAGTAGTAATTTGCTTATTGCTCCATCTAACTCAGCATTGGTTTTAAGTGCTGGGAATTTCTTCCTCATTGACTCTCTAATCTCTACCAAGATAGATGAGTCAACAAAGTTCTCACGAACTAGCTCATTGCAGGTTTTAGATACATCCTGGGCTATAAAATTTTCCTCAATATTCTGACCACTCACTTTTCCATGCTAAGCGGAGTTCTCAACGTTAGGAATTTCTCTAACTAGAGAGGTTAGAGGGGTAGAAGCTGGGTTTGAAGAAGGGGTAGGTTTAGATGAATGTACAATTGAAGAAGTATGGGGAATGGTTTTGGTTTTGAATGGAATAGAAGGTACAAGGGCTATACAAGAAATGGTTTGTGTTTGTACAGGAGAAGAAGGGGCAGGAGTATTATTTACTGGCGAAGAATTTGGCAAGAAAGAATCATGGCTTTTTGTAAGAGAGGAAATATATATGGGAAAATTTTGGTTATTCGCAGGAGAGGAAGGAATGTGAATAGGGGAATTTAATTTATTTGAAGGAGTTACATTCTTTGTTTCGTATCTATAGGAGTAGAAACTAGGGGTTTTGGAGAATTTACAGGAGAAGAGGTGTGAGGATTTACAGAAGTAATGGAGGTAGGATTCATAGGAACCTTTGGGTTAGCTGTTTGGCCTAAGGATGGTCCATCTTGAGGTTACTCAAACTAAGCAGAAGGTTCATCAGTTTGAGTGAAAGAGGGTAAGGAGATGTTGGGATCAGAAAGATTAGACTCTTCCTGATGGAGGGAAAAGGTATCTCCAACATCTTCCTCGTTGATCACCACTTACACATTCTTTTGCAGGGGCCTATTGGTCGTAGAACACTTACGCTGAGTGCCCTTAACTTAAGCAAAAATGTATTGTACTTCAACAGTAGCATTAGAACTTAAAGTGTCCTCATCTCTAGACTTCTTGGCCTCGCCCTACTCCTTAGTTTCTTCTGAGAATGCCATTTTGCACTTTCTTAAGCGCAGGGACTCATCAACCTCAGTTGCAACTTCTTTTTCCTTTTGCCTGCTACTCAGCATGAATTTTAGCCTCTGCTTCTCTTTAGGTGCCAGTTTTGGTCTTCATCTACATCCTTTGACATTGGGGCTAAGCAAGGGCCTCATCGGCTTTGGATTTAGCAGGGCTCTTCCCCTTGGCTTTATAGGAAGTAGCCTTCTGCTTGGGAGAGAAGGAGGTGGTGGTGACTTGCTCCAGGATGCTGGAGATGGGTAACTTGTCTAAGTCATTGCTGTCCTTGAAATCTACCATAAAACCATCTTCTTCCTTCTTTGGGATGTCCACCTGTACTTCTATCGGTACGCACTTAAGCTGTCGCTTCTGTTGTGCCTTATTGTACCTAATATGTACCTGGTTGTGAACCAGCTTGTTGAAGTGAGCCATATCAAATCTCTTCTTCACAAGTAAGACTGTGTCACCGGACTCCCCCAAAATAGGTATAGCTAGTCACAGACCCAGTTTTTGGTAGTAGCAGCTTCACCACCAGCTCATGGCAAGCTTTAGCGGTCCAGCTCATTCCACTTGCTACTATATCCTCCGACACATAGTTTGAGGGGAGCTCCCAATCCTATGGAATAAGTATGGCATCTTCATCACCAGTTTTGCGGAGCTGAGTGCCTTTGGTAAGCATGTTGGGGATGCTCCCAATCAGCCATGAGTAAATTAGAGTTGATTTACCCCCAAGCTCCATCATCAACACGTCATTATACCCTTGAATAGTGTAGAGGTTGAAGTAGAATGCTTTGATGAGTCTTGTGATGGCTTATCCTTCTATCTTCAGAAAGGAACTGATGTGTTGGTGCTTGATGATTCGATGAATGATTCTATTCTTCAGCAATCCCTCATAGTCTATCTCGTAGACTGGTCCAAACTCCAAGTTATCAGCCCAATCCACCTTTATGAAAAAGGGTGCCTTCATCCAGAGTTAACTTCTCGATTTTTCCTTCAGCGTTCACCATGATTTTCAAAGTTGTGGTGTTCTTGGGTCTGAATGTGGTCCTGGTAATGGCCATTTGAGAAAGGTTTGAGAGAAAAGAAATTAGGGTGTGAATGCTTTGATGATTTAAATTCCCAGAAAGCAAGTGAACCTCTCTCTTCAACTATTCATCTTTTATAGACAACTGAAATCTCTCAAGGGTACTTGGTGCTTTCATAGCTCAAGATGAAAATTAACCCTGAGATTGGCATTCGATTAACCGCCTTAGTAAAATGATGAGTTTTGAGAAAATCGTTTCTGCTTCAAACACATGTTTTTTTGAAAACGTAGAATTTCATTTTAGCCGCGAAACTCTTCCTCACAGCGTTACTTTAAAAATTAGACAGTGTTATCCACGTGTCTTCTCAAGGCTTGATCTCCAACAATTAGCCAAATTTTTAAGATTTTCATTCTCCTTCTTCTTCAACGCAAATTTTCTATTCCTATTAACTGCCTCAGAACATTGAATTGCTCCTTTGGCAACAATTTGGTGAAGATATCAGTTTTGGATTTTGCAGGGCTCTTCCCCTTGGCCTTATACGAAGCATCCTTCTTCTTGGGAGAGGAGGTGGTGGTGGTGGCTTGCTCCAGGATGTTGGAGATGAGTAACTTGTCTGAGTCAATGTTATCCTTGAAGTCCACCATAAAACCATCTTCTTCCTCCTTTGGGATGTACACCGGTACTACTATCGGTACGCACTTAAGCTTTCACTTCTATTGTGCCTTATTTTACCTAGTATGTACCCGGTTGTGAACCAGCTTGCTGAAGTGAGCCATATCAAATCTCTTCTTCATAGGCAAGACCATTTCACCGGACTCCCCCAAAAACTGAGTGATACCACTTTCACTACCCTCATCAACTTGGTTATGAGGTAGCCATAATGATAGATAGTAGTCAGCATGGTCAAGTGATGAAGAATCACCACTGGCCAGTTAAGCTTCTTACCCTCTACCATATGGTAGACCACACACCTTTCAAAATAGGTGTAGCTAGTCACAGACCCAGTTTTTGGTAATAGTAGCTTCACCACGAGCTCATGGCAAGCTCTAGCGATCCAGCTCATTCCTCTTGCTACTATCTCCTCTGACAAATAGTTTGAAGGGAGCTCACAATCCTGTGGAATAACTATGGCATCTTCATCGCTAATTTTGCGGAGCAGATTGCCTCTGGTAGGCATGTTGAGGATGCTCCCAATCAGCCATGAGCAAATGAGAGTTGATTTGCCCCCAAACTCCATCATCAGCACATCATTATACCCTTGAATAGTGTAGAGTTTAGAGTAGAATGCTTTGATGAGTCTTGTGATGGCTGGTCCTTCATCTTTAGAAAGGAACTAAGGTGTTGTTACTTGATGATTCGGTGCATGATTCTATTCTTATATAATCCCTCATAGTCTACCTCGTAGACTGGTCCAAACTCCAAGTTATCATCCCAATCCACCTTTATGAAAAAGGGTGCCTTCATTCAGAGTTAACTTCTCGATTTTTCCTTCAGTGTTCTCCATGATTTTTAAAGTTGTGGTGTTCTTAAGTCTGAATGTGGCCCTAGTAGTCGCCATTTGAGAAAGGTTTGAGGGAATTTTGAGAGAAAAGAAATTAGGGTTTAAATGCTTTGATGATTCAAATTCCCATAAAGCAAGTGAACCTCTCTCTTCAATTGTTCAGCTTTTATAGACAACTGAAATCTCTCAAGGGTACTTGGCTCTTCCATAGCTCAAGATGAAAATTAACCCTGAGATTGGCATTTGATTAACTGCCTCAGTAAAATGGTGAGTTTTGAGAAAATGTTTCTGCTTCAAATGCACATCTTTTTGAAAACATAGAATTTCATTTTAATAGCGAAAATGTTCCTCATGCTGTTACTTTAAAAATTAGACGGTGTTATCCACGTATCTTCTCAAGGCTTGATTTCTAAAACTTAGCCAAATTTCTTGGATTTTCATTCTCCTTCTTATTCAAAGAGGATTTGCCACTCTTATTAATTGCCTTAGAACATTAATTTCTAGGATTTTCATTCTCCTTCTTCTTCAAAGCGGATTTGCTACTCTTATTAATTACCTTAGAACATTGAATTGCTCCTTTAGCAACAGTTTGGTGAAGATATCAGCATGCTGTTCCTCTGAAGGAACATACTCTAGCTTAACATCTCCTCTTAGCACATGATTTCTAATGAAGTGATGTCTAATATTGATATGCTTCATCCTGCCATGCTGAACTGGATTTTTGGATTGGTCAATTGCGCTCTTATTATCACACATAACTTCCAGGCAATTTGACTTTATACCATAATCTTCCTGCTGCTGCTTAATCCATAGTAGTTGTGCTATGAAACTTCCTACGACCATGTACTCAGCTTCAGCTGTACTCAGCGTGATAGAAGTTTGCTTCTTGCTGTACCACTAAATAAGACATTCTCCAACGAAATGACATCCTCATGTTGTACTTTTCATGTCGAGCTTGTCTCTTCCATAATCAGCATTTGTGAATCCTCTAGGATTGAAATCTAAGCTACTGGGATACCACAGACCTGCATTAATCGAGCCTTGCAAGTACTTGAGAATTCTCTTAACAGTTGCTAAGTGAGATTCTCTAAGATTAGCTTGATAACGAGCACAATAGCACATAGCACATAACATACTGAATGTCATGCCTAATAGCTGTGAGATAAAGAAGAGAACCAATAATTCCTCTATAGAACTTGTTGTCCACAAGTTTACTAGCTTCGTCTTTATTCAACATAGTATTAGTGGCCATGGGAGTGGCATTGGCTTCGAATGCTCCATGTCAAACTTCTTGAGGACTTCTCTAGCATATTTAGCTTAACTGATGAAAATTCCATCCTGAGTTTGCTTGATTTGAAGACCAAGGTAGAAGTTGAGCTCTCCCATTATAGACATTTCAAACTAGCTTTTCATCTAATTGCTGAACTCCTTGCATATCTTCTCATCAGTTGCTCTAAATATGATATCATCAACATATATTTGGACTAGCAAGCCATCTTCTTTTCTTTGCTTGATAAACAGAGTTGTATCTGCTTTTCCTCTTTCATAGCCTTTGTTGATCAAGAAATTAGTCAACCTCTCATACCAAGCTCTAGGAGCCTGATTCAATTCATAGAGAGCTTTCTTCAATTTGAAGACATGCTCAGGGTTCTTCAGATCTTCAAAGTCAGGAGGCTAGTGGACATAAACTTCTTCTTGAATGAATCCATTCAGGAATTCCCTCTTGACATCCATTTGAAATAATTTGAAGTTCATATGGGATGCGAAAGCACACAGGGTTCGAATTGCTTCAAGCCGGGCTACTGAGCATAAGTCTCATCATAATCGATGCCTTCTTGATGATTGTAGCCTCGCGCAACAAGCCTAGCTTTGTTCCTAACAACAGAGCCATCTTCATCAAGCTTGTTCTTGAAAACCCATTTGGTACTAATAATTGATTTCCCTTTATGCTTAGGAACTAGATCCCAAACATCATTGCGTTGGAAATGATCCAGCTCCTCTTGCATTGCTATCATCCAATAATCATCTCCTTCTGCATCTTCAAACTTCTTGGGTTTGATTAGTGAAATGAAGGCTTGATGACTCATCATCCTACTGAGCTAACCTCACATCATCAATGGATTATAAACATCATCAGCTATGCTATCTAGCGGATGGTTGCGGTGAGCTCTAATCTCTCTTGGAAGACTCGGATCAATTGCTAGAGGATCGACAATGGGTTGCTGAGGTGGGGGTTGATCTTCGCCATCATTGAAGTTTGATTGAAAGATCATCATCATCTTTGACTTCCTCAACATCAGGTTCTTACATTGTGTTTGGCAGCATGGAGAGTGTCATACTGAGTGGATCTGCTTGCTGGGGTACTCCTTCATCTTCATTAGATTGATGTCCATATGAATTGTTAGTTTCATTGAAATCTGCATGCACATACTTCTTTAATAGGCTGGTTCTTTTAACATATATTCTATATGCCCTGCTGTTAGTTGAGTATTCCAGAAAGATACCTTCATCAGACTTAGGATCAAACTTACCTAATTGCTCCTTAGTGTTAAGAATAAAGCACCTACAGCTAAATGATTTGAGATGACCAATCTTAGGCTTGCACCCACGCCAAAGTTCATAGGGTGTTTTCTCCAGAATTAGGCAAATTAAAACCTGATTCAAGATATAACAAGTTGTGTTAATAACTTCTCCCCAAAAATACTTTGGTGGATTGTTATCACTCAGCATGGATTGAGCCATTTCAACTATGGTTATATTCTTCCTTTCTATAACCCCATTTTGTTGAGAGGTATAGGGAGAAGAGAAGTTATGGTCAACTCCATGCGCTGAACAGAATTCTTCGAAATGGACATTCTCAAATTCACGTCCATGATCACTTCGGATTCTATTGATTTTAGTTCCTATTTCATTCATTATCCGGTTACTAAGCTTGTCAAAAGATTCATATGTCTCGGCTTTGCTACTCAGCAAGACTACCCAAGTAAATCTCGTAAAGTCATCCACAACCACCAATGAAAATATCTTACCATCCATGCTCATAGGCTTAACTAAGTCGAAAAGATCTAGGTGGAGGAGCTTCAACTATCGCTTAGTTATTACGTGATTTATTGACTCGAAAGATTTCTTAACTTAGCTAGCAAGCTGAGCACAGTTTATCCTTCTCAAAGCTGATGTTGGGTAAACCCACAACTAATTTCTTTTCAGCCATTTTGGACAGAATGTTCATATTTATATGACCAACCTTCTATGCCAAAGCCATGAATTATCCTCCTTAGATACAAGACACACATTAGTGGAGTCTAGGGATAAATCAATCATATATACATTATTGATTTGAGGAACAAAGAGAACAGTAGAATCAGTCTTACGATCAATAACTGAATAGCTTGATGAGTTGAATGTAACCTTTCTGCCTTTATCACAAAGCTAGGCTACACTAAGCAAATTGAACTTCAGACCTTTAACTAGAGAAACCTCTTTGATTGAAGGAGAGACCAATAGTGCCACAACCCACAATCTTGCCTTTCTGGTTATCTCCAAAACTGACACTTCCATTTTTTTTATGCTCTAATGAGATTTACTGGCTTTCATCTCCCATCATATGCTTTAAGCATCCGCCATCCAAATACCACATTCAAGAGTCATCAGCGGATCTAAGGTTCACCGGCAAAAAAGTTACATTTTCTTAGGTACCCATGCTTTCAAGCTGGGACCTTCCTTGTTCGTAGTGCTTTAATTACTCCAATCATACTCGTCATAATAAACATTTTTATGCCTACACATTATT
>CATIWQ010243142.1:0-12729 GCA_949673415.1 Euphorbia schlechtendalii
GTTTCTTTTTCAAATCAACAATAAATTACATGTGTTAAAAATATTTATATTGATTTTTAGTTATTTTATGTTAAAAAAATTAATATATGGAAAAAAAATTAATTTAAAATAAAAAAATATAATTTTGGTTTAAAACCGAACAGAACCGAAAACCAAACCGAATTATTTCAGTTCGCACCGAACCGAACCGAAACAATTTGGTTCGGTTTTCGGTTCTAAAATTCCCCCTATTTGGTTTTTGGTTCGATTTGGTTCGGTTCAATTTTTGAACCGAACCGAGTTTTGCTCACCCCTAAACCCATTCCCATACCGACTTTAGCAATGTCGGTGTCTGCATTACTACACTGATGTTGACATCCCTGAGTCAACAATGGCAGAATTGTAAAATTTTGGGAATAATTGAATGCTTAGTCTTTAGGCCCCTTGTACCATTGGTTGATCTTCCCAGCACGCCCAATACTGTAGGGTGACTGGAGAGGGACCTCCTTCCTTTGATTGGACATTAGGAGGGGGTGAAAAGGGTAAAAGTAAAAGGTAAGTAATGAAGGTGCCTTTTGGATTGAAGGGAGCTGTCCTACAAAAGGAGAGCTGACATTCTAAGTTTGGGGGAGCTGAATTTTGTGCAAAAGAAGTAGAGAAAAGAAGCTCATTTGTTCTTGAGAGAAAAACTTGAAGTTTATAAGCTTTGTGTTGTTTCTTTATGTATGTTCATAGAAGCAAGTAAGGTTTTCTTTAAAGAGATTAAGTAAAGTTCATAGAAAGGGTATGAACTTGGGTTTCTTAGTATTCATTTAGGTAACTTTGAGGTTTAGATTCCCCAAAAAGGTGAGTGAGCTTGAAGTCAGAAGTGTTCTTAGTTAACATTTATATTCAAAAGCTATTTCTTGTAATGATTCAGCAAAACTATTATCGTCGAATAAGTAGAGCATCCTGTTGTTAAAAGCATGCTTGATAGAGAAAAAAGGATGCTTGGAAAGCTTGTAGATTATGTTACTTACACCTTTGTTGCTGCACAAGAGATAAAAGGAGACAAAAGTTATAGATTATGCTTTGAAAGTTTGTAGATTATGTTACTCATGCCTTTGTTGCTGCACAAGAGACAAAAGGAGTTGACGAACCTTCCACATAGTTAAAAGCTATTTCTCGTAATTCTTGGAAAAAAGGAGTTGGAAAACCTTCCACATATTTAGAAGTTATTTCTCATAATGATTCAGCAAAATGGCTAATAGCTATGCAAGAGGAGATTGAATATTCTAGATACAAGGCACAATTGGTCATTAAGGGCTATAGTCAAGTACAAGGAGTTGATTTCAATGATGTGTTTTCTCTTGTTGTTAAACATAGCTCTATTCGTGTTTTGGTTACCTTGGTTGCTATGAGCACGGGATTTCAATCCTTATTTGCGAGTTCGATGATGAAGTTGTAATTTATTTCCTTTGCTAGTCTTTCACTTTGACAAGGTCTCGAACATCCTCAAAAGAAGCTATTCTTATTTCTTTTGAACGTTAGAAAAATCTCCTTTACACAAGGCCATGCCCTGATTAAGCCCAATCTAGGCCCAATGCCCATACCGACATTGCAAAATCGGTGTTGGCATTGGGAACATTGATGTCTATGTTGCCACATAGACACCAATGTTGTTGGGCCAACAGTCGTAAGTCCCAAATTGGGTCCAACCAAGGCCCAAAAACCCATGCCCATACCGACTTTAGCAATGTTGGTGTCAACATTACTACACCAATGCTGACATCATTGAGTTAATAGTAGCAGAATTATAGAATTTCAAGAATAATTGAATGCTTAGTCTTTAGGCCCCTTGTACATTGGTTGATCTTCCCAACACGCCCAACACTATAGGGTGACTGGAGAGGGACCTCCTTCCTTTGATTGGACATTAGGAGGGGGTGAAAAGGGTAAAAGTAAAAGGTAAGTAATGATGGTGCCTTTTGGATTGAAGGGAGCTCTCCTACAAAAGGAGAGTTGACATTCTAAGTTTGGGAGAGCTGAATTTTGTGCAAAAGAAGTAGAGAAAAGAAGCTCATTTGTTCTTGGGAGAAAAACTTGAAGTTCATAAGTTTTGTGTTGGTTCTTTATGCATTTTCATAGAAGCAAGTAAGGTTTCCTTTAAAGAGATTAAGTAAAGTTCATAGAAAGGGTATGAACTTGGGTTTCTTGGTATTTATTTAGGTAACTTTGAGGTTTAGATTTACCAAAAAATTGAGTGAGCTTGAAGTCAGAAGTGTTCTTAGTTAACATTTATATTCAAGTCATCTTTTACTATCTTTGCCAAGTTCTAACTCAATAAAACTTGGTAGAGGAGTTACAAGTAACATTTTAAGCTATATTCATCCACTACATTCTGAGTTCGAGGAGTGACACTTGTTCTATTCCCGATTGTGAAACCACATCACTTAAACTAAAGAAACAAGGAGAGCTTCTCAAAGGAATTTTGAAGATTTTGAAGAAGTGGATTCTCGACTACGGGGTGAGCCTCTGAGTTCCTGGAGTTGTGTTTCATACTCGCTTGATTGCTTGTTGTTATTTTGTGTGTTTTTAGTACTTTACCATTTTTGCACCTTTGTTGGAAAAATAAGGTAATGTCAATGTCAAATGTTGCGATGTCGGTGTCTATGTTGCAATGTTAACACCGACGTCGCAATGCAGACGTGGGCATTACCTCTTTTCTTGCAACTTATAACTTGCTTAAGTTTCAGGATTCATGACCGATTGATAGAAAGTAACTTGTTAAGTTCAGTGGGATAACTAAACTTTAAATTAACTTTTCTAAACATATTCCAGAGAAAATTAAATATAATGTCCTTAACATTTTTCTGGAACATATTAAAAAAGGTTCACATTTGTACTCTCAAACCTATAATTACTTATGTGTATCTACATACTTATTCATGATGAAATGACTTTAGGAAACCCCTACGAAGGGAATGTAATGTTTCCAGATATTCAACCCGATTATTTTTGCATGAGGTAATTTCATTAATAAATGAGCAACATATGTGTACGTAAACCAAACCGATTCACACAATGAGAATCGCGAGCCTTCCGACACTTTTTCACTTGACCACGCGGGTCCATTAATTATTAAAATAGAAAATACTTGGTATATTGGTACATGATTGTGTTGTGAATGTTTTGTGATAACTTTTGTGGATGCAGGTAGAATAGGTTAGATGTATGTTAAGATTTATTTTCTTTTGGGTATCATATTTCAATAAAAAATAATGTATTTGTTAGATTATTTGTGTAATAGGATATTGATGTATTCATTTACCTAGATTTCATGTATTTTAGGCCATTTGTATCCTCCATCCTAATATGTAAATAATCCCCCCTACACTAGGCGCACTTGCTTTCCTGCGTGTTTACTTTCTTCACTTATTTATTGATTTCCGTATGTGTGTTAAAATATAATCCAAAAATGACTTAAAATAGATTATCATGATACTGGAATATGGTAGCAAATAGCGTAATATGACTTGAATAATGATGAAATAAGTAACTCATCTGGACCAGAATCTTTTATACTATGGTATCGTTTATGCTTAACGGATCTAGGTTGTACTGAATTTCCCAGAAGAGCTTATTCGGGTGGTGACTCTATATAACGTAGGCTAGAGGTTTAGTCCTAGAGTCTTTGAAATTTACTTCACACCAATGACCACTTTTCGAAAACCCCACTCCCCATCTCATGGTAAGGGCGCCTCTCGATGACCGCGCGGGTAGATAGTCATCCTCTCACAATGGTGACTTTGCTGGGAATTCTTTTTTATTTCTAACTTAAAAATTTGGAAGAATTTTTATGAGTTAGTGAAAAGTCGTTATTTAAGCCAAACCATGTTTCAAGATTTTGATATTCCAAAGAGCATATGCATTAGATGGATTAGCCATTAAGGTTAGGGTGCCCTTATTTTACCATGAAACTTGCGAAAATATCATTTGCGATCCCCTAGTGACCAAGGATACTTAGCATGTGGATCAGTTGTTGTCATACCGCATATACTTCCCTCGTTAGAACCTATCTGGGGAGAGGGAGGAAGTGTATCATAGTGCAACATGAGCCTTCTTCATCAGTAATCTATTGATAGAACTCATATAAGAAACCGTAGATACTTCCACTAGGTTTACAAAAACAAAATGCATATTTTCTTATGCAGGTGAGAACCTTAATATCCTCGTGATATTGAGATGATCCAAACCTAGAACTAGGAGCCTAACCTTTACGCGCGGGAGATATAAGGTCGGATGAGATACGTCGCATGCTATATGCTATGTGTTTGCGCCCTTATCATACATCAATATGCATCTCTTTACATATGACATCATACTAACCACAACCTTTTATGTAGACATCAGTATGCACCACATACATATCATACTAAGTCACATATGGTGTAGCACTAATACCAACCACCTAGTTTTAGATGACGCACCAAGACAACTCCACTTAGGATTAGAACCACAACATCCCCTATCTTAGCGATGTCCAAACCTTTCCCCACTCGGGGAACATACCCATCACACTAGAGATCACGTGAAGTAGGGTACAACACAATATTTATCCCAATTTCACGCAACCCACAAGCCACATGAGAAGGAGCCATAGTGCTAAATTCTCAAAATCAAAGCTTATTACCACATAAATAATATGGCAAATCCACCAACTTCATTACATCATATAGATATTATTGTGATTCTCTAAGCCCACAAACCTTAAACTACGTGAGTAATAAGGCATTATCACCTTACACGCCACACTGACGCCACCTTTAGCTACGAACCTCTACCACAAGGGTAAAAACTTACCGACTATGTAAAACATGTTTAGATTACATCATAATGCAACCACCCTGCATATACACTTCACACATGAGCATTAATCATACATTACACATCTAACATGCTTGATCTGATTGTCACTTTATGTACTTCAGCTAAGGCTTGGAGGAGGACAAATCGCCACCTTATCCAAATCTCTCCCATCCGCTATAATAGGATGGTGTCTTATACATAAGATTCTAGTGAAGATTCATCTTCGAGGCTGGGTTTAGGTTCAGGACAGAGTTTCAATTTAAACAGGGATTAGTTCTTTGAGATAAATAACTCTCAGGATAGAAACCAAACAAGGGGATAGTTCACTCAAGAGGGACAATTCAAGTAGACTTAAGGATCACAACTGAACATCGACAAAGAGATTGCGATGGTGCTAGAGGCTTTTGTTGGTAGTGAGCAGTTCGCCCAGACCATCCAGCACCACACTCGTCCAAGGTAAATGGAAGATCAAACCTCAGACTGATTTTCAAATTCAGAAATCGCAAGAAATGTTCAACCCCTTATTACAGGCCTAATAATTGTATAATTACACTTATTATTATAATAATTTTACACATTAAACATTATAGTTTAAGTCATTTTTATACTTCATATAAAAGATTTCACGTGGTATATAGTTGTTTTTTTATGTAAATGCGGGTACTAGGTAAATCTTGGGAGTAAAATGATCAAAAGTGGAATTCTATGAAAAAAGAGTGAAAAAGTTGTAAAAAGATGCGTAGAACTAAAGGATTTGGGTAAGGATCAAAGATGTCAAAGATCGGTAGAAATTGTAAAGAGGAATCATGTGAAAAAGGCATGTCACGATCGTGACACACATATCGCGGTCGCGACTTGTTAACTTTCACAACAGAAAGATGCCAATCAAGTGTTCATGGTCACAACATATATTCGAGGTTGCGACCTTGACGGTTTTTGGTCAAATCTTATCTTCTTTCAACCCTCGGATAAAATTGATCAACTGCCATCAATTGTCAAATGAATAAACACCTATTGGAAGTCAACCAATCATGAATAGGTGCCTATCCATTATGGATAAGGTCAAAGCCTTTCATCCAATCACAAAGAAGTGATGTAATCTTTCACCAATGGACATGATTCTTCATCTAGATGGATACAACCCTTCGAACTCTATAAATAGGGCTCTAAACTTCACCATTTTCGTGACAATTGGTGTGTGTAAGGAAAGTGTAGAGTTTTATGGTGTGAATATAGTTCTAGAGAGAAAATAGTATAGTTTTCGCTTCGTTCTAAGTTAGCGAGAAAATGTATAAGTGATTCGAACATTATTTCGATCACTAGATTTCTCAACATATTCGAGTGATTGTTGTATAAGTCTAATTACAAATCACTTATCAATAAAAGTTTTCATTCTTCAATATTCGTTTGTTTGATATTCAAAAAGAATAACATCCTAGCCGAGGTTCTGTATGAGTCGAGACTGAATTCAAAGTAGACGAAGGAATTGTGGGAATTGACGACTCCCATTAAAGAGTGGATACGGTTTGATCAACTTTAGCTTTCACTAGCATACCTTACAACTTTGCTTTGATTTCTACTTATACTTTCTATTTCGAAGTTTATGATATGTCTATGTGTCATAATGTGTATTTCGTATTATGTCTTTTATATTAATCAAGTTATATGCTTTTAAGCTAACTTTAAGAGTAGTTTCGGGGTTAACGAGATTGTGTATAATCACTGGATCTGTGATTATAATGCTATTTAGTGAGCCAACATTTTTGGAATGGTAACTTGCTAAATGTGGTTATGTGAGAGCGACCTGTACTAAGTATAGTAATATTGTTATCCAGGTTTATATAATTGTCTTAACTCGTTTGCACTAGATTTAGAAAAGTCATTTCATGTGTTGCTCTGCGGTGAATAATTGAATATCTGAGTGTCTAGAACAGAATTTGTTAAAGTAGTCTAGTGTATGTAATATCTTTGATAATTTTGCATGTTTTCTTTGCTATACTTGTTCGTCATGTTAATTTATACTGATTCCTTCTACTCTAATCTATCTATTCAATTATCCATTTAACTACCAATCCAAATCACCAAAATAAAAATCAAACTATTTTATATTTCCTTGTTGCGTTCCTCTTGTTGATCTTTAGAGCTGGTTCCTTCCCTGTGGGATCGATATCTTTTAAAACTACTTCGCAACTGCACTTGAAGTTATCATCATTTTTCTATTTGATAAGTGTTATTGACAACACCTATATTATAAAGCTAAAATCTTGCGAACAAGTTATTAAACTTATCAGTAGAAAAGTGGCGACTAAGTTTTTAGCATCGTTGCAGGGGAAGGCAAGTGCGTTTTAGAGATCAATTGCAGGAGAACGGGCAATTATATTTATATTATATGTGTGAGCACTGGCGAGTTCGATGATAAAGCTGTAATATATTTTCCTTTGCTAGTCTTCTACTTTGACAGGGTCTCGGAGGTCCTCGGGAGAAGCATTCCTCGTTTCTAATGAACCTTAGATATCTTTTTAGACCAAAGCATCAGTAACCAAGTCCAATTTGAACCAAAATCAGATCGAAAATCATGATCATCGATGTAACTAATATCGGTATCAATGTCATAACATCGGTATTAACATTTAACATCGGCACCGATGTGGTGACATCGGCATCAATGTTGGTGACATTGGTATCGATGTCACCAAAAACTGACATCGGTACCGATGTTAATAAAATTGAGTAATATCGGTACTGATGTCACTACATCGGTACCGATGTTGCGATGATAGTATCAGCAGAATGATTGCAGAATTCCGTAAACCATGGAACAAATCTTTAATAATTGATACTAGTCACTTTCCACGCTATGAAAGTGACTGAAAATGCCCCTCCATAATAGATGGATGGGACATTAGTGGGAAAAAGGAAAGAAAAGACAAGAAAAGTAGATTAACCACTACACAAGTGGGAAGACTTTGGATTGAAGAGAGAATTCAAAGTGTTCTTGAGTGTTCTTGAACATAAAATCAAAATTTCACCTCCAAAACTTAGAAAGTCGAGTTTGTTAAATCAAATACTTGAAGTTTAGACTTGAATGAAGAGTCTACAACATCTTTATCACTCACTTGAAGGTTACTACACCTTCTAAAACGTCTACTTTAGCAAGGAATGGATCCCTTTTTGAAAGATTTTCTGTAAATCATCAACCAACAACCCAAATTAACCAAAAAGAAATGAGGAGAGCTTCCCAGAAGACTTCATGGACCTAAAACAAAGTGGATTCATAACTACGGGGTAAGCCTCTGAGTTCCTAGAGTTCGTGCTTACATTTATATGTTTTTCTTTTTGAAGTTTCGTTTTGTTTTCGGTTTTTCTCCGTTTTAGCTTTACAGTATGATTTAAAATCTTTTTGTGTATTTTCTTTACACTAACATATTCTACACATCTTGAGCTTCTGGAATGATAAAGATCATCCAAAATGGTTAAGTATATCAAAAGTTATGATCGTTTGATGTTTCAAATTTTTGTTGTGCTGTTTTTCGTGTATTTTCTATAGGTCTGGAATATCGAGGTCGGTACCGACCTTACCAAAATTGGTACCAACATTCCAACATCAATATTGACATCAGTACTGATAGTCCAACAACGGTACCGATGTTGGCTTTGGCAGAACCCAATTTTGCTCAGTTTTGCTCCGTTTTGAATCGTTTAAAGCCTAGAACGACCCACTGAGACCCCTCTGAACTTGGAAATGCATCATTGGGGGTAACAAACCTCTGATTTTTAATTATTTAAGATTGCTGAATGATTTTATTAATGTATTAATATGTTGATTAAGGGTTTGGAGTAGCAACGGAAGCGCTTCGGGCCATTCTTATCGTTATATCCCTTTACAGGGAATTCAGTAACTATATGAATGACATCGTTATTGTTGTTAACCCAAACGATGGCTATGTTATGCATGCTTGGCCTAGATTTATGTTTCTAAACGTCCTTTTAGGTCACCTCCATGAAGGGAATAAAATGTATTCCCGGATAATAGTCCTCACTACTTTGCCATGCGGCATTTTCACTAATAAAATGACCAACATATGTGTAAATAAAAATGAGCCATTTTTATTTTAACAACTTTAAACCTTTGACTTTTTAATTAGGCCACATGGGCCTTGCTAAAATCAAATCGAACATATGTGCTATACCTTGTGCTAACCTTTGTGGATGCAGGTTAGATGTATGCCTAGGATTTATTTTCCTTCGTGTATTGTATATATTATTTTATGAGAATTGTAATTCATAGATTAGGTGGGTGGTTGCATCCCCCGAGATTATGTAACCTTTAATCTTTACTTTTTCGCATTTGCTTCTCACATTCACTTAATGCTTAATGTATGGATTTATCGCTTTCCGCATGCTCCTTAAAACATGCATTTCAACCTCAAAAAAACTTAAGTGTGAATATGCATAACTAAGAAATACGGTTTTCTATAGATGCAATTTAATGTGAACCAATAAGAAATAAGCAACTTATCCTGGACCCGAATCTCTATGTCTTGGTGGGCCATCCCCCATACGTTAAGCCTCACGGGACTCTAATTCCTGGAAAGAGCTAATCCAGGTGGTGACTCCACACTAAGAGATGGTGGATTCGTGTTCAAACTGATCTGAATAACGTTTTCACCCTCTTATCAAAACTACTTTCCCGGGTCCACGACCTGGCGCACCTCCTTTTCCAAACACCCCGGTGGACCGCGCCTCTCATCTCCGCACGCCCTCGACCCACCGCTCCATGTCGTTTGCTCACAGTGGCGACTCCGCTGGGGAATTTTTCTAAAAACTTGTTTTTCCAAAGGTTTTAGATTTTGGATAAGTGTTGAAAATTATTGATCACATTATTCCGTTTTTCTCTTAATTATGACATATTCATAATCTCACATTGCAATAGAAGGGATTAGCCCATAAGTCTAAGATACCCCTATTACCGTGAAGCTTGCGAAAGTATCCTTCGTGACCCCCTGGTGATCGAAAGGCACTTAGCTGGTGGAACACTTGTTTCAATATCGCATGTACCTCCCTCGTTAGAGGCTTAGAGTGTATTTTAGTGCAACAAGAACCTTCTACATCAGCAACCCATTGTAAATAAACCGTAGGCCTTTTCCCTAGGGTATTACCCAAACATGCGATCATGCATTATATTTTCCTGCAGGTCGCTCCTTAGTATCTTCATGGTACTAAGATGACCCAAACTTAGGATAGAGACTAGCCAAAAACCTATACGCGGGAGTTATATGGTTAGAGGATTGGACGTTGCATGCTTTGTGCTATGTATATACTGCTTTCAAATTGTCACTGAACAAATGTCATACTGACCACGAATTTTTTTATAGACACTTGAACGCACACACTCATGTACATATCATGATACCAAACCAATATCACATACACTTAGACACAGTTGACACAATAAATTGTGTCACTCTAAGACAACATAAAAAACCAGTTAGGGACATCACTTACCTTCTTTTTCAGCGAGATGTCCACTTGACATCCCGCTATTAGCCCACACATGGTAAATATACCTTCCTTTTACTATGTGATGTCCACTTGACATCCGACGCTTAGCCCACAAGGGGTAATAATATATCCTACACATCATCTTTGAGAGGTTCACCTGACATCCAACTCACAGCCATTCCGGGGCAATTATACACACCAAAAAGCGCTAACGGGGCAAATACCTACCTAAAACCATTTTTTCCTACATTAAAGGATATCCCAGTTGATGTCCAAAGCCCATACATGGTGAACCTACTTCAAAAATCTTACCTTACGAAATCTTGAGAGGTATACGCTTCATACTCAAATCATTCCCCACACAAGGCAATAATTCACATATCACCACATACCCTCAAATAGTGATGACAGCACAGGTATCCAAAACTTCACCCTAATTGGGAAAAATAACCAAATTATTCATTAGATAGCTACATACGGTAGTTATTTTAATTTCATATGGGTATATCACATCGCTTACCCGAAGCAATTTTGACCTCCTCATGAGACCTAGTTGTAGCACTCAAACCTCTTAGAATCATGTACTTCTAAACCTAGGGTATAACACACCATTGTACCCGAACTTGAACCTATAATTAGAAGATGATAGGATCATCCCTGGTTATAGTAGTGCTTACTTGGTGCTCGAATCCCCACCTATTTGGAGTCATAAACCAAAGGGTATAACACACCATTCTACCCGAACTCAAACCTAGAATTAGAAGACGCGATAAGACAACGTCACCTAGAAGAGGATCATCCTTGATTATAGAGGTGCGCACTTGGCACCCGAACCTCTGACCATTTGGGGTAACAAACCCACTATACTAAGAGTCACACGGTACAATGCACTAGTTACCCAAATTCACATAATTATGTGGAAGCTAAACAAAGCCACCTCACGACATGAGAAAGAGCCACAGTTGGGAATCTCAAAAAGCCTATTACCCCACGGGTAATACGTAACCATCACCTGTTAGTTCCAAAAGGATAGATAAAACACGAGTCACACCTCAACCCCAAGCCTACTACTACATGGGTATTATGGTAATCGACCTATTTGTTCCAAAGAGATTGACAAACACAACCCTTGACATCACATAGATGTCACCTCAAACTATTTACCTATTACCACACGGTAACTTGGTCAGTTCACGATGTCACACAGACATCTCGTTGTTGGATTTTCATCTTCACATGTTTTCATCTTTACCTAACGACTAACTTGTTTGTTTCAAATGGATTGACATTCATGTTATTTCACATCATGGCATTCTAATCCTTTGTGATGTAGTCATGACATATATGCATTTCATGCATCTGTTAAAAGTCTATCGCCACACATTTCATAGCGCTTGCTAGGTCAAATTTAGCTGATATCTCATCGATATCACACACTTAGTTTTAGACAAAACATGATGCAGTGCTACCTAGGACCACACACATGGTGGTTCCCACTTGGCACGTGAACCTCTAATCATATGGGGCTCCAACACAAATCATTCACCAAAGGCCACACATAGTGATCAATTTCATTCACAGTGTATATATACATTGCTTTCACTAGGGTACAACACATTGTTTACCCGACTCATATACAAACTATGCAAGTGAAGCCTATTCACAACACAAGAATGCACTATGGTTATTCTCAACCTTGATAACACCTCATGATATTATACCAATATCTTCTTGACCTTAAATTCACAAGAAATAGGTGGAAAAATTTACCACATCATACATTGCTTGGCAAGTTGATAAGTATATAATTACACTTATTATCATAATAATTTTACACAATAAACACTATAGTTTTAGTCATTTTTATACTTCATATAAAAGATTTCACGTGGCATGTAGTTGTTTTTTATGCAAATGCAGATACTAGGTAAATCTTGGGAGTAAAATGACCTAATGGAATTCTACAAAAAAAAGAGTGAAAAAAGTGCAAAAAGATGCGTGGAACTTAAAGATTTGGCTTAGAATCGAAGCTGTCAAAGATCGGTGAAGTTACAAGGAGATTTCTGAAGAAAACTCAATTCACGGTCATGACAATACCTCGCGGTCGTGACCTGTTCACTTCAGAAATAGAAGTCTGCCAATCAAAGGTTCACGGTCGCGAATCACATATCGCGGTCGTGACAAGGATGGTTTTCTGGTATTATCTTCTTAACTACCAACCGCCAGGTAAGCATGATCAACCGCCATCAACTGCCAACAAAAAGACACTTATCAGGAGTCAACCAATCATGAAAAGGTTCCTATCCATTGTGGATTGAATCAAAGCCTCTCAACCAATCACATTGAAGAGATGCAATCTTTCACCAATGGATGTGACTCTTCATTTGGATAGACGCAACC